>LPNX011056893.1:75753-94684 GCA_001517045.1 Pseudotsuga menziesii
ATATGGGGGAAATGATAGAGAGAGAGATAGAGAGAGAGGTTTAGTATGGGTTAGAGGGAAGAGAGGAGAGACAAAGAGAGAGTGGAGGAAGGGAGTTAGAGGTAGGCGGAGGATTAAGGGGTGAGAGAGAAGGGATTGGTGGTTGTTAGGTGAAAGTGGGGGTTGTAGGTGGAGGAGTAAGGGAGGGACAGAGTGAGAGAGAGGGTTAGTATGGGTTAGGAGGAAGAGAGGAGAGAGGGAGAGAGTCAGGATGAGGAAGAGGAGTAGGAGGTGATCTATAGAGAGTGAGGAGGGGAGGGGGAGGATTTAGGGGGAAGAGAGGGATGGGGAGGAGTTACAATGTTAATGGAGAGAGATGAGAATCCTAGAATTTATGTGTTTTGTATATAAACACAATGCGCACATGTTTATTTAAATATAAATGTTTGTGTATTTTTGTTAAGTATAATGTTGGCGTTTTTCCCTTTGACCAAGGTTCAGACCTTCTTTTGCGCGCAAAAAATCCCAAGATATCATCCTGATAGTGTAAAGGCTCAGTCGACAGAACTTGTGACGTAGATGCAGTCTCACCTGAGATATCTCTTATGGGTAACTTCTAGAACTAGTTTTCTACAGTTGGGTGGGAATTTATTCTCCCTTGGCACCTTACCAACTTGCTCGACTGAATTCGGTGGGTGTATTAATTATTCTTATTATGTGAATTTAAGACACTACTTAGATATCCATCGAGAGAGATTATAAAGATAATATAATATTTTAAAACATAGGTTATCAATTAATAGTGTGACTCATGCATAAGACAACTCATTCATAAGAAAACTCATTCATAAGAAAAAACCTAATTAATATTTATTCACAATATATATTCCTGCGACTTAAACACATGCATCATATACATTCATGTAACATAAACACACTCATAATTTACACATTCACACAGTATTTAAAGTGGAAACCTATCCCAGAAAAACCACAAAGGTGCTATTCATATGGCATGAGAAATATATAGCACCTTTTTTCTGCGCATTGAGCTGCAGACTTTGTTATAGATCTTATTCTCTTATACATATAGAATCCTCTCTCCTCTCATGATCTCTCATATTCTGTCACTCAATATTTGATTACTTCACTCTACTATCGATCTGTGCACAACCTAGATCGAATCTCCCTTCTCTCTTATACTTGTATTCTTATAGACACAACTGACTGACCAGGAATCGATCAATTATGGACTAAGAAACTGAGGAAGTAAGTAATACACATACATATTCAGTTCTTCCTTTTATAGAATCTTTACATTTCACATTCAACTAACTTCATTCTGTCAGTCAACAAATTGTCATTCCTATTCTAGTTACACTTGTCAATAGGAACTATCATCCCAAAATACCAAACTATGTGAAAATTTTGTGAAGGTCCTAAGCGATCTCACAAAGTCAAATGCCCTTTGCTTATGAAAACATATCCTATGTTATTCCTTCATCGACAAAATGACTGTAAGAAAGGGATAAAACATTTTCAAGCCTATGCTTGTTCTCCTCACTATTTTTCTCTTTCTGCTTAGTCTCTTGGACTATTTTCTTCATCTTGCTAACATTCTTATTTTCTAATTTTGACTGCTTAATCAATGCACCTTATCTTACCTTCATTTCTGCAATGATGGAATTATTCAATAGATACACTTCATATAGAGACATCTGCAAGAAATCAATGGTCACATGACCCAAGTTCTTGGCTATAATATTCAATTATCTCGTTCCTAGGTTGAGTTCTCCACCCACCACTTGATTTCTTATTGGAGGAATTGGAATTGGTACATCGCTTGTTCTCTCTTATGACGTTCTCGGTAAGTCTTGCAACTATGTCACTTGTGGTGTATAATCAATTCTGACTTGTATTTATTTAACATGTTTACAGAGCACCATCAATAAATATATGATATAGTCCATATCATAATCTCCTATCTATGCTATCGTTCGTAACTTGTGATTGATATTTAATCTTTTTTCTAACATGGTTGACTCTTCTATCTAGTTGTAGCTCTTCTCAATTTTCTTCTATTAGAGATATCAATTCTAGGACAACATCTTTATTGTGTATTAGCGATAAGAAAGTTTAAATTTTTTTCTAAGTTTACTAACCTTTATCGTTGATTTCTTTCAGAATAGTTGATCAAACCTTTTATGCATCTCCATTACTTGTCCTCTTGGTAGTGTAGGAGAAAACTTCGACGCTTGATTCTTATCAACAAATTTTGATCGGTCTTATAAGAAAAATTCCTTCTCTTTTAGGACGTCGAATCACATTTTATTTTGTGTCGTCGGTCACACCTGCAATTATCCGTTCTTTCCATGTTGGTATTCTATACTCACAAAACCTCCTTTTGTTATGAAAACAATGTTTGGTTCCCTCGACTCAACAGAAATCATCTGAATATTTTGGTTGGTATTCATATTGGGATTTTGCAGAGGAATTGGATTTCCCATATTCTTGGGATTCCACTTAGAAATCATTTGAGATCATTCCTCCAGAATGGGGTCGAAAACTTTACAATACGATCATTCCTTCGTAGGAATTGCATAGTGAAGAGAAAAAGGTGTTGGTTATCCACAATTATAACATATGATTTGGCTTATTTCGCGACCAAATCCTCCTCCTCGTTATTGTACTCAGCTGCAAAAGTTTCCACCTCCTCTAGATTGAGGGTAGTTTTGTTGCGGTAGATACTGATTTTGTTGATATTGAGCCTAATAATACTGAGCTTGTTGATATCCAACCGATGTATATTGAGTGGGTGTGTATTGATCTTTTTCTTGCTCAACTTTCATTTTCTCTTCATTCTTCATTAAATAGGTATCCATAATTTTCTCCTACAACAACTAGAATGCTTTGCAATCCTTCTCATCATGTCCTAATAATTTTCAAAATTTATAGTACATATTAGCTGGCATGCTTACAATCTTCTGCAAGTACAAGAACTCTTTCAATCGATGGAATCGAGTATGACATGTTCTACACCAAGCCATCTCTTGTGTGTTTATCGGGTTCAGTGCTCCCACTGTGACATAGTTCATGAAAGACCAGAAATTATCCTTATGGTGTCCCATAGCACTGCATCAGGTACACAATATTTCTTCATAGATCTATTTCCCTTTCTTAATGTCTTGGAGTTGTATCATAAGGTTGGATAGATGCATCTAAATCTACATAATTCCTACACCTATCTCTCCAATCGATGAGGATTCCAACTTCATTATTATCTCCATAGATTTAGTATGTGATACGATATTCTGTTGCATCAACATAATTTAGATATGCAGGAACAAGGTTGCAATGAACCATTCCTTGTGTTTCACTACTGACATCTGAAAGATTACTTTATCCATCAATGTATTAAATATCTGGTTGAAGTCCCACACAGACTCCATAGACAATTGCTTGATCTCTTTAATCTCTGTGATGCACTGAGATTCACATTTTGGATTTCTAAATTTCTCTATTAAAACTGCTTGAATTTGGTGAAGTGTTTTCTATGGGATTCCTATAGGAACTATAGAGAACTTCATGTACATGTATAGCACATTACCTTTCATGGTTATGATCATCTGTGCTTTCTTTATCGCTTCATCTTGAACTTGTCGCATGGTACATACAACTTCGCATAGAAACCAATGTTTCTATGGATCTTCTAACCCATTTCCATTAAATATCGACAGCTTAATATCATTCCTAGCCATTATATTGGCCCTTGGAATTGTTGAACAATTTTTTTGGCTACTCAGACTCCCTTGTCTACTATTCCCATAGTTAGTGTTATATTGAAAAACCTACAAGATGGATAATTTCTAGATCTTACCTCCATAGGAATACGTAGGGTCATAGGTGTGCCAAACTCGTATTCTGGGTCTTCTTCTTCTTCTTCTTCGTCTATTTTGGATATAGGTTGGTATTCTCCTTCCTCATCATATCAACCTTTGTCAAAGTGAGACATCGACTTATTGTCTTATCCTCTAGTCATAATGCAAATTCCTCTTTTGGTTGGAGTTATTCTTCTCTTTCTTGACCAAATATTATTTCACTCCTTAAACATCCACCTTCTAGTTTAGTTCCACTAACAGCAGGGAACATATCAGCTTAGTTTGCTCCATTGTTCGCGCATTTCTTTTGTGACATAGCCCAAATTTCTACACACATTACTTTTATCATCAAATTCCATTTTCAAGATTAATTACTTATACTATGAGATGAGAACTCTAGCCATAAAAACGATGATTTTTGCATAAAAAACACCAAAAACACCCCCCAAATAGAAAAGTGTTGATACCAGTATAGACGTTTTTTTTAGGGTTAAAAATAGAGCCATGTCCTGAACATCTCATATATCTCATACTGTCGTTTACAAAAACTTTAAATCAACCCCTAAATTAGAAAAAGATTTTTTTCTTCAAGAGATAAATTATAAACTTTTTTGAAACTTACATATTAAACAAAAAAAATATTTCATAAATAATTTCACCACTCTAGCCATAGAAAATCAAAAAAATTATGATGTCATTCATAATGAAAATATTAGACCATATAAGAACAAATGATTCATATAATTTGATCACAAAAAATTCAAAAAGTTAAATAAAAAGAAAGGAAATTGTAAAAAAGTTGAAACAAATTTTGTTTTTTTTACTAAAAAAAGACAAGCTTAAAGATAAAAATAAAAATAAAAATGAAAAAAAATATTTTAGAAATAAGAAAAAGACAAAAGAAATTATGTAAAAAATAATGTTTTTAAACTTTGTATTTTTTAAAGTATTTTTTTAAACGCATGTTTACGTAGGGAAGGGAGTAGGATTTGGAGAAGGTGGTGGTGAGACGGTGGCGGTGGTGTGTAAAAGGGGGTAGGAGGGGGTGGCACAATTCTGAGAATAGCGCCATCTTTTTCTACCCCCTTTTACACTCACGTGGGTTAATGTTTTCCTATTTTGTTTATTTGTTTTTTATTTTATTTTTATTTTGTTGTTTTGTTTTTTATTTGTTGTTTTGTTTATGCTAGTTGTTGTTTTCATTAGTTTTGTTTTGTTTAAGTTTAGTTTAGTTTATTTGTTTATTTGTTTAGTTTATTTTAGTTTAGTTTAGTTTAGTTTTATTTTATTTTATTTTAGTTTAGCTTACTTTTATTTTTACTTTTACTTTAGTTTTATTTTATTTTATTTTATTTGTTTTTTTTACAACTTTTTGATAAGATATATTAGTAATGTTTTTACTATGTCATTTACAAATATATGGTATAGTTTTTTCTTGAATTTATGTGAATCGTAACTTTTTGAAAAAAATATGAAATAGTATCATTTTTATACAAAAATCTCTGAAGATATATTGAAAATGGTTTTAAATGTTTTTTATTTTCTGGAACTTTTTACAATTATGTCAATTATTTTCTGGTTTTCTATAGAAGATAAATGCATGCACGTATTGTTTTTGTAAAACAAAATTCCTATTCCTTCCTAATAGTTACGTGAACAATCCTAGCAACTTACAATACCATTCCATGGTTTTTCATGAACGAAACCAATAACTCTTCAAGTGAATGCCACTAAATAAAGTGCCAATCATGCATTTCTTATAATTAAGGAGAAACAAATACAATGTTTCTCGTTGATAATTGTAGTGCAAGGGTATATTCAAATTTGAGAAACAAAGTCAACAAGCTTGATGAAACTCTAATTTAAGAGAACCAAGAAAAAATCCATCATTCATTTGCTTGTAATTGAGGAGGGGAAGACAAATTTTCCTCCTTTATCCTTCTGGTGATGGGGTATATTCACAAATGAGGAATAATATCACCATGCTTGAACAATATCTAATATAAGAGAACCAAGGACAATTTTCAACACTCATTTTGTTATAATTGCAGAGAACAAAATAATTTTTTTTTTTATTACAATTGAGGAACACCAAAGACAAATTGCATTGAATCGATTATTGTGGTGATGGGGAATATACACAATTGAGTAAAAAAATATAAATAAAGAAGAAGAATTAAGAAATCATTAAAGAAAATAGAGAAAATAAAATATTAAACATGATGGATTGGAGGAATTATATGGACACTCATCCAATTCCAATTATTAATTATGTCATGATTCTTCCAACAAATCCATGACGAGAAAAATGGAAGCATTCACTAGAGAGGCCCTCAATTTTCACAAAAAATGAGGAACAATCACCCTTTGACACTAACGAATAAGTAAAAAATATGTTCTCATTAGGTGATGTTTCTATTCCCACATTAAAGTCTTAGTCAAACCAAAGAGTCACCATCTAAAAATCTATTTGTTCTGTTGGTCTCTTTTTGTTATACAAGTGATTAATTTAGAGAGACGTTGCATGTAGAATGTACTACTGAAGAAGTGGATTATTAGGGGAGTTTTGAGATCTAAAATGGGAATCATAATGGAAATAATAAAATAAGAGCATAATAATAAAATAAAGTTCTAAATTTTGGAAGAGAAAAAAAAAACTACTTTTTCTTATCGTATTTTTGACATATCTCCTTATCGGTTCACCCAAATTTCGAGTTTGTAAAATAAGTTTTGTATTGAAATTTTCATTTTTGGGTGTCATAGGTTCCTTAGAAGTATGTAGTGTGGGTATGGATTGCATGCATAATTTAATTCTCCATCCAACGAGTCCCCAAAATTGAAATTTGGGTGAACCGATAAGAAGATTTGTAAAAAATACAATAAAATAAAGTAGTTTTTTCTTTTTCCTTCCATTAATATTTACAAAATTTACCCCATGTTTCTTATCATATTGAATCCTATTGGTTCTTATAAAGTGAATTTTAATGGTACAATTTTCCTCAGGAGGCACATTTTAGACCTAAAAATATTGTTTATATAGAGTGAGGATACTAGGCGTACATATATTTGATATATAGGATGGAGTATTGGTTGGTTGTTTGGAAATGGTTATGCCTAGATAAAACCATGGGCACTGGTAGGGATGATTTGGATACGATTGTACCTAAATGTAGAATGAATATATGTAAAGTTAAAACAAAATATTAAAATTAAGACAAAATAATATTAATTTTTAAACCATCACCTACTAACACAAGCTAGAAGGGGAGGGAGGCACCTAGTCTCACAAATGAATATACTAATAATAATAATAATAAAATAATAATGAAGTGATTGATGATAAGAATAATTGTGGTAGTCCTGTAAGATAAGTGTTTTCTAAGCAAATCGTGGGGGACACCCTAGATTGTGAATGGCCTTATATTAAGGATGATTGAGGTCTGGGTCAAGTGGACCCACCATGGAAGATGAATAATGAGTTGTACAATGTGGAAGGGGTACCATAATCATGATTATTATGGAACGCAGACATGGTATACAACACATGTGTAAAGACTTTTGGGAAGAAATTTGAATACCCTCAACATATGAAAGAGAGAATGCTCTTAACAAGGAAAAATGTCCAAGAATGATTTGGGATGTATGTCTAAAGTATGCATTTATAACAAGCATAGCATGGAAAAATTTTATTTGTGAAGTGGAAAATGACATGGATGTCTATTGATGCGAGTACTCTTATATGCTTGCTTGGATTATATGTCCATTATGAACTTATGTTTCATGATCATTGTCCATCAAAAGTAAGGATGATTTGGGTTGTATGTCCAAAGTATGCATGTGTGACATGCATAGCATGATAAAATTTAATTTTTGAAGTGTAAAATGTAATGGATGTCTAATGATGTGAGTATTCTTATATCCTTTCTTGGCTTTATGTGATAACATGAACTTGTGTTTCATGACTAGTATCCATGCCAAGCATATATGCTTTGGATTGCATGTCCAAAATATGCATGTGTGACATGTATGTTATGGTAATTTTCCATTGCAAAGTGCAAATGACATGCATAGTTGATGATTTGAGGTGACTACCATGTATATTCTTGCGCTATATGTTGTACATGTGGACTAATGTTTCATGATGGAAATCATGAATGTGTTGAGTTGTTGACGAAAAATATGGATGAGTGACAAGCATACCATTATAAAGAATAGGCTTGGAAAATGAAAATATGTTTCAAAGATTGTGCAAATAGGAAAAAATAATGAGATGATGTGTAATCATTAGTATCATTCTATTGGATCTTTTTTTATTTTCATGCATATATTGAGGTTCAAGATGTAACTTGTGGATAATTTGTCTTAAAGTTGTGAATGATCCAAGGATGTGTACAAATACTTTCAAGAAGTATTGTGATAAACCATCACTAATATGGTGATGGAGACATAATGGATGCACTATAGTCATCCCATGAAGGAGAATTCCTACAAAAATATGAAGAAGGTAGGACAATGGTCCTGGAGATATGTAACTTGTTATTACTACTTGCCATATATTATTCCTTTGATTGAGATTATTATATGGATGTATGTGTTCCTTATGTTGTTTGTTGAGAATAACAGGTAACGATGAATGGTGAAAGCCTGAATACTTCATGAAATTGTAGCAGAGATGAGCGAAAGAAATAAGAAGAAGTTGTTGATGAGTTTATATAGATGAAAGAGTTGAACACAAGTCTTGAAGATTGAAAACACCGAGGACATTTTTGCTTCAAAAAGGGGAGGATGTAATACCCATTGTCCACACCTTTGTATTTGGGACTAAGTGTAAAAGTATGAATATGTGAATATTCATGGTTAGGAGCTCAAGAATAAAGCCCCACCATTTGAACATAGTAGTATTGCTAGTATTTTCATGTCATGTTAGACCATGTGTCTATGGTAGCATGGTGATGCAATATAAAATGTGAACCTGATGACATGAAAAAAAAACACAAGGGATGGATTTGCGAGACGATGGTAATGAAGGGGGAACAATATCCACTAGGAAATGGATAGAGGCCAGAGAAACATGTTGATAGCAGGGATATATTTTAATCCTACACGACACATACTCTCTAGTGGAAATAATGATTCAATTTTAGTATTGGTGTTACTAGTGTGTCATATATTTCTAGTAACCCATTGTGTGGTACTTACAGGTTGCTTGGGTGCTTCAACATCGCACATTAGTGTACTAACTAGTCTGCAAATAGTAGTGTGAGACTATTACTATACTGATTATGTTAGTGTATTATTATCCTATGATTGCTAGTGTTAGTACTAGTAGTTGTTATGAATGACCTAGTAATGGTATTATAAGTTCACCTAAGGAGTGTGCTAAGTGCTTGTGCAAGATATAGTAAAGATATACATTATTAAATTAGGTGACTTCCTTGATAAATGTAAGTTATTATCTTAGATATACATAATTGATTGGTATGCAAATAATTAAATGAAAAGTATACATTATTATTTTCTAAGAAGAAAACAATATGTATGATGAGTATTACCTAATACTCTTTATATTTTAAATTATTATTATTAGTATTTATTCATAAGTTATTAAGTGGCATTAAGTCTCTTATTCCACTTGGTGGTGGAAAACATAAGTAACCCGGTTGTCTAATTTTAGATAATGGGACACTTTTCCCCATCCTCATTTTTATTCTATTTATTTGTATTATGATAATTATTTCATTATGAGTATTTAGTGCATGCATGTTCCTGTAAGGCCACGTGGTGTCAATATTATCATCACCTCTCTAGTTAATTGATTAGTGGGAGTGTCACTTGGGGAGATATATTATCCATGTGTTAATGTAGTAGTTTTCATTATTGATTAATTATTAATTGCTATTGTAATTTTTGGTGTAAGCATTCCATTGGTGGATGGAATAACTCCTTGTTTTTAATTATTAATGTTATTCTTCACAAAATTCATTGGAATGACGACTTGGATCACAATATAGGTATGTGCTATCATTATAATTTTTAGTTTTTATTATTTAATTAATTTATGGCAGGTGTTAGTGGGAGGAGCATTACTCATGCTCTCCTACTCCCTTTTCCTTTATTTGGATGTTGGAAACTCTTTGGAGTTTTAGGTTTTGGTCTTCTAAGGAGGAGAGAGGATGAATTCCCTAAGGGAGCCTATTCCTCCATCATTGAATCATGTTGTTGATAATTTTCACTACTCAATGAATCTTAGATGATAGCAGAGAGAAGCCCTTGTTTTAAAATTTATATATAATTTATTCTTATTGTTTTGTGATTGCAAAAATCTTGTAAGTCGCATGGGGAATTCACCTTATTGACCAATATATTGTTACGTTCATTCATAAGGGGGGTTTTAAATAGAGAAAAATAAGGTCAATATATTGTAGGTATTAAGGGGGTGCAGAGTAGGGTGTGAGTGATTTATAATTATTGGTGGGGTATCAAAACAGGTATTTAGTAAAAATAGGAAATATATCATAACAATAGGGTTTTTTAATTTGGATATATGTATTGGGAGGGGGATTAACAAAATGATTTGGCTAGGTATTCCTTAATATCCCATAATTGAAGGTGCTCTAGCATAGTTCCACTGAGTGAAGACCACATGGTAGGGCACAACCCCAGGTTAATAATATCTACATACTTTTCGATATATAATATTCCTTTTGTAGTGTTTATTTAATTTCTTTCCTTCTCAACTGGTTTTATATTAGGGCATTTTTTTTTTCTTGAGTAATTTATTTTCTTGCTTGATTAACTAGTCTAATGTGAGGGTGTTTTTGTCTCTGTTGGGTAATTTATTTTATTGCTTTCTCAACTAGTTTAATGTGAGGGTGATTTTGTCTCTATTGGGTAATGTATTTGTTTCCCAAGCATATGTTCTAGAAAACTCTTTATCGGTGCAAGAAATTCTAGTACATCGTTTATCCTCTATTTCTATGATAATTTTAGTTACCCAATCCCTGAATAGATGATCATGTTTGCTTGTTGATTCACTTCAAATTTCCTCAGTCATATTTCTCATAGATGAGAACTCCTTTATTTCCTTCTACATACCAACAGGTTCTTGGCCAAAATAATCTTCATCGGGGCTCTTTACAAACACCTACAAATTTTCTCCTCCCTCATGGTTGTCCTCCACATGAGGTCCCTCAATTATACCTAAAAACTTTTCTCCCATGAAACATGAAAGGTGTGACATATTCAAATCATTTTGAGGTTAATAGATTTGCAACTTTGACTCTTTAAGGGATATTTGTGTGCTCTTCAATAAGTCATTAGTGATCTCTAACTTAATAGTGAGCCTTTCTACTTCTTCTTCTTCTTCCTTCTTGACTGCACAGTGATACATTTTAGCCATTATGAGGAGATGGTATCCATTAGGAAGTAGGTTCATATAGTTCTCCTTCATCTTGGCCATTCCTTCTTTCAGTGCTATGCACTCCTCCAGAAAGGCTTCTCCTTCCATTTATCCTCCAAAAGCTTTCCAACAACATCTATACACCAAGGCATTGATGTCAACAAGGTTTTTCAAGGCTTCCTTAAGCCTTTCTCTATCCTCCTTAAGTCGTCCACTCAAATTATGTGGCTCACAAAGAAGATCCTGCACCAAGGTTTCTTCCTATAATGACTGACATATAATACTACTTTTCTTGTGGCATGGATCCACAACACAAAACTCATTCTCATCATACAAGTCAACTTTGAATTTTCTGCAAAATCACTTCCATGGTGTGAAGTGGGAGGGTATCTTTGAAGGCTGGAATGACATGTGATATTTACAAGAATCATAAAGAATATCATGCCTTGGCATTTCATCTTCATCATGCTACAAGAGAGTCCAAAATTCTGAATTGTGTTAATCTCTCTGCATCATATTTTTCTCCTTCAACTTTACCAGTTCACACCCAAATGGTGGGGGCTTTCATTCCATTTCATTGGGTAGTTTCGATGATGTCTTTATATCTGATATATGTTCTTCTTTTGGATCTGATATAAAATATCACTCACCACCATTGAAAACATCACCCTCCTTTGTAATGTTTTTATGATCAATAATGGAAAATCTAGGAGTAATTTCAACTCTCTCACAATTGTCCTTCATCTTGCAGTCCTCAAATGCAAGTGAATTATTTTCCTTCCCCATGGATCATATATTTGTGGGTGTATATGGATGCTGAAAAAAATTAGAGATGTTACTATCCATGTTTTTCACCTGATCATCTTTCTAATGTGATACTAAGGTGGCCTGCTCCTCCACCAATTTTTCTGGTTCACATCTGAGTGGTGTGGCCTTGTTTTCTTTTTCACTTCATCGCTCACGATGTGACTGTAAATCTGATTTTTGTACCTCTTTTGGATATGGTCCAAAATATGCCTCACCACCCATACATGAGCCAAAAACTTGAGCAATGATATGGATATCACCCACCCAAAAACTTGAAGTGCCTTCATCTTTAACTCCTTCACCTATGCAACCACCTTGTGGTTATTTGCACTTCACCTCATTGATGTTTTATTTTCCTTGACCACTTGAATAACTAAGTGAATCATATCCTTTTTCCAGGATTGAGAATGGATTTTGGAATTTATGCTCCTCTTCATCCTTCCCATCCAGATAGTTTGGACCAACATACCCTTCTTCTTTTTCCTCATCAATACTTCCATTAGAAGCACTACATGTTTCTTCCTCTAGAAAGTTTATGACCTTCCCCTTTGAAGGGTGGTTTTTCAGTGGCTCTTTCTTCTCCAAGCAAGCTGATGAAACTTCATTCTCTGGAATAGTACTCCTGTCACCACTTTTGGAAGATCTACTAAAAGAAAACCCAAACAATCTTATAATTCTTGGACCAACATATGTCTTTGTTGCATCTTCTCTTTTGGATTTTCTTTCCTTCTTCCTTACTCACATAGTTGGAACATCTTGGTTCCTCTACAGATTATTTGATTCCATTGAAAGAATTATCATCCACATCCTTGGGATAAAATCCAAATTGGAAATAAAAATAATCTTTGAAACAAATAAATTTACAAATATTCCCCCCCAATGCAAGATACTCTTTGTAGTGTTGGGGCAGGTTTTCACTTGCATCTATCATCTTTGCTAAATCCTTCTTAGGATTAGCCATTGATGGTTCAACCATTATGTATCCATCCTCCTCATTTCACAAAAGTAAACATCATGGTCCCTTTAAATTTGCAATCCATCATTAACATAGATCAACTCTTCTTCTTCAATCACTGGTAGCAACCTCATCGTTCCAATTTTGACTCACTAATATGCAATGTTAGTCAACAGAGAGCCTTCTTTCCAAAGTAGTGGAGGAAAGTTCTATGATACCACTGTGATTTCCTAAGTTTGGTGTGCATAACTGAACTCTTTGATTTTGAAATTTTTAACTAAGCAATTCCAAAATTTTAATTGGTTCACACAGAGCCTTCTCGGATTGGGCAAAACAGGGGTTTCTTCAGGGAAATTTCGCAGAGGAAGAGTGGGAAGAGGAGATAAATCAATATTGATTGAATATTTGGAAATAAATTCCCCTAACAAATTTATATCTGGGACCATTGATATTTTGGATTCCACCACAAAAACTTACTTTCATGCTGCTGGGTCACCATATGTTTGCAAAACAAGCTTTTAATGTGCAATAAGGAAGGTAATATTTAATGATTGATATATTTCGACTTGAGAAAATGAAATAACAGATTTATAATCTGTTCATATATCACATTTCATATGACAAGTGACCAATACAAAGGTGACTCCAAAATGATGGGACGGAGGCCAGAATCCTCACTCAAAGAGGGCTGTGAGTATAGGTGAAGCAAGGGATTCACTAGAGCTCGACCTGTAATGAAATTAGTGCTCCATAGACCTACAATAGATAGAAAATGGAATGCAAGAGAAAGGAGGAGGATTTTGGGGATCATCACCCAACGGTCTGAGGCACAACACTCAGAGAGTATGCTCACATAGCATAACCACAATGTAAAAACATCTAAACTGAGTCAATGGGGTCAAATTATTCTTTAATAGAGTGTTGAGTGACCTGCTTAGCAAGTGGGGACCCAAGGTGACATGTGAGAGAAAGTCAACCCTCAACAAACCCTAACCTTAGCCACATAGGCTCCTCCCTTGGGTAATTTGGCAAGTAGGACCATGTGTAAAAGTTTCCAAGTCCAACTCATCTCCTAAATTATCAAATGCACCCTCCTTATCCAAAAATTTTCTGCTTTGTTTATGACAGCTTACTACTTTTCCAACTGAGTCCCCAAAAGGAAACTGTGCTTTCCCTTTCCTAGACTTTCCTGTTTTTTCCCTTACATATTTTCTGAGTTATCTAAGAGGAAACTGTACCATCCTTTCTAAAACTTTCCTACTTTTATCTCTAACTGCTTTTCTTCTGCTTTTAGGTACTTTCCCCTTTTTTTCCAATGACACCTTTTGTCATATGTTTCCTCTTTCCTTCCTTGGCAAGTAGACTTGCCCAATGCGCCCCACCTAACAAGGAAGCTTATTTACACCTCATCAATTAGCATAAATAATTTAAATGGAAAATAAAACTTAGATACATGCCTTACTTAATTAATTAGTACAAATTTTCCCTAGGAAGAATAATTAAAGTCAAATTGAGCCCCACCCCTAGGAGTCCAGCATGGTCAATACTTTAATAGACACTTTGAGGGGACATGACAAATTACTTTAAGAAAAATTCTTTATTTTTACAATTACATTACCTATATCATAAATATCTTATACTAAATAAGAATTTCACATAAAACAATAATATACTGTTTATTATAATATATTGCAATAAAATAAGGAAAGATAAATAAAGTAAACCAAATTGATTTTACATAGTAAAGTAGAATTATACTAAGAATAAATAGAGTTTTAATATTCAATTTAAAACTAATTATGGAAATAACAAATTAGACCATGTCATGGGGTCAAACCCTTCTACCAAGAGGACTTACATCTTTACTAACATTTCATAATAATAAAAACCTATATTAATGTATAAATAAAATACATTTTCTTTTATCAATGTAAACACCGTAGAATCAAAAACTGAAATTTCAAAAGATTGCAAATTGTATTAAAATAACATAGGGCCTTTTCAAAACCAAATTGTCTTTATCATTTATCAGTCTTAACCACCCACTGATCGAGCCTTACAGCTAACATTAAACAAGTCAAAAATTTAAAACCCTAACTGAATTTATAAATAAAACCACTGCAGTTTCCATCTAAGTTACGACCTAATGGCCTGTCCCAATAGTAGTCACAGTAATCAAGTTATGGCCAAACAAGATTCATAATAATTTCATCGAACCATTCAAGTCATGGGCATATGACCTTCCCAAACAAACATAGTACATCGTAGCCACAACCAAGTGGTTCTCAAACCAGGTGAAACAATATCACCAATGAACCCTCACACCATAGCAGAGGAAACCTCAGGAAAGGACCGAGGCTTACCTAGTTTCCGAAGGAGCTTGGAGACCCGTCTTCGCCAAAATATTCTAGCTCACAGTCTGGAAACTTTTCTTGTAGATAGACCTGCACATCCATTGAAGATTGGATAAGTTTTTTTTTGTATAAAAAAAACTTATGAATTTATGGCAAATGTAAGTAAGGAAAACATGAGTTACCTGGAGAAGTTTCACCACTAGCCGCACAATAGTTTGAATACAGATAATTTTCAACCAAGTGAAAACCCCTCATACCTTGGAAACTGAGCAAGAGAGACAGGTAAGCCCACACTCAATGAAATGGTTTAATCTATCAAGCAAAACCATGATGAAAACAAAAACAAAAACAAACTGTTAACTCAGACAGCGTTCATGACTAAACAAAAGCACAAAGGGAAACCCTCGTAGAGGAAAAGAAATGGCGACGAAGATCTCACACACAGAAGAAATGTAATGGTAGGGAAGGCTTGTACATGCAGAGATAAAGGAATGGCATCAAGGCCCATGCATCCATGAACCTGTGGATCTCTCTCCACAATAGTAAAAGATAGGTTAAATATGGAATTTTAGAGTTTTGGGAGACATATCTAGTGAAGTTCCAAAGTAAAAAAAAAAATAACCATTAATCATCAACCATGTGAAGTTCATTATGTTTTTAGTTGTGGGTTTTGCGGTATAGTTTAAAATCCCTAGAGAAGCCTACACATAAAAAGGTTTTACATAAATTTTGGTTACAAACTCATTAAAAAATCGATCAATATATTTATATTATAAGATGCATAGTATAATTTTAAAAAAAAAATGTTATTGGTTGTAGTCTTTGCATAACTAGGGATTACAACTATGTTTTAAGAACCATGTAATTTGTAGTAACTTATGCAAAGGAATTTTAACCTTGTTAACTTTATAAACAAACATTTTGTGATAAATTTTAGAACTTGCAAAAATACTTTTTGAAAACCTATGATATTACATTGGTTTAAAATGATTATATCTATAAGATTTCAAGTATAGAGATATGTAGCATGATTTTTCGTAAGAGTATTATAGATTAGTTTTATTTTATCTACGGTAATAATTTTTACATAGTATTTCCTTGGGAGATGAAGGTCATGCAAAGGCTAGGTTAGATAGATTCTTCAGGAAATGATCTCATCATTCCTTACACAAAGCAGAAATACCACTTGTTTAACGATATAATGTTTATCTTATGGCATATCCACCTAGTCAATACCTAAGCATTTAGCAGGACTGTTTTCTGCATCAAAGCATTAGTTCCATGTATGTGTAAATAGCAACATTTATACTTTATAACTATGCCTAGACTTAGATTTTTCTAGTTTATATAACATTTGAATATATGTTGAGACAAATACATATGGATTACCATGGTATCAGTTAATCATGTATCATTTGACCTCATATTGCAAATTTATCTTTTTATAGAATTGTATATAGGACCTAGTATGATAATAAATTAATGAAAGTAGGATAAACAAGGATAATTGAAACTAGGTAGAAGATCAACTAGATTTATGCTTGGATTTTCCAAATACCTACACTTACAATTAAGTAAATAAAAAGGAATTTTTACAGTTTCGATGATACCTCATTTTTTTATCAAAGTTGTAACCTAAACAACTATAATAGCATTTTTAGTTATGCTAGTTGAAATAATTTAGCCTCGATCCTGAAATTGGTTTAAAAAATGTCTTACTTGTAAAAAGTCCTGTAAAAGAAGCATCACTTCACTGCATTATCTAAAAAGATAAGTAAACCTCGGTCATGTACTGAAGTTCCTTCATATTACAAACAGTAAAATAAAACTTTAGTACCTAGTAAACAAACAGATGTTTTCAGCTCATGTTACTTCAGATCATCACCTTATAAATCAGCCTTTAATACTAATATTTGGAAGAAAATAATTAAGTATGAAGATAAAGTAAATAATCAAAGAAATTAGTTAGACCTTTATGTTGTTAACTGTTAACAGTTAAATGTCCATCTTAAGCAACGATTGTAAACATTTAATGTCATAGGAAAAAATTTAATTTTTTATGAAATTTTGGAGTATTACAATTCTAATGCCCAATTATTTTATGTTCCGATGTAAATTGTTTGTATTTCAAGTTTATAAGACTATGAGTTTTAAATACTGAAATATTTTATGTAAAAATATCAATCAATGAAGAAATAGTGCCATTTCCCCGCTATCTTCTTGTGAACCAATGTAATGTTGATGGATTTGGATGGATAAGTAAAATACTGATGGTTTAAGGATGAATGGACTGTTATTTATGTATTTGAAATTTAATAATACTCTCAGGTTGAAATACCCAAAATATTTCATGTATAAATGTTAAACAATAAAGAAAAAGTGTCATTTCCCCACTACCTTATTGTGAACCAATATAATGTTGATATATTCGAATGGATAAGTAAATTACTGATGGTTTATGGATGAATGAACTTTTATTGATGGATTACATGGATTCTAATGTTTAGTACATAAGCATTTGGATTTATTTGGTTGAGTTTCATACCATTTGGATAATTTTTCCTATCATTTCCCCCAAGGCTAAAACTAGTCTTTTTGCATCTGATTTAAGGGAGTTATAGCAGGAATTGAAAGTTGAATGGTGATTCATATGAGTTCATATTTATGTAATTTACATGTCCCCTTATTTCATTCAGAAATTTGAGTTGTATTGAGTGCATTTGGGAATCCGCTTTTAGTATTCACTATGGAGGAATTAGAATCCCAAATTACTAGTCAAAACTCCTACCTCAACCAAAATCTTAAACAAGTTTGCAGAAGCCCTTAAAGGGTCATAAAGATTCCCTAAAAATCATATTCAAACCTTATTATGAGTAATATACCTTTTGTGAATATTTGGGATTACTTGTACCAATTTTGAGACCTAGAAATCAAAACTAGTCAAAGGTTGAAATTGGGAAAAAAGTGAAAAATTGGTCATTTAATCACAATTCAAAAAGGGACATTACAAAAACTCCAGCATTTTCAAAAGATGGGAAATTTTGTATATGCTTCCTCTTATTCTTTAAATGGATATGAGAGAAGATATATATGGTAGCTAAGATGCACTGATTCCCCGAGCACGGATGGTTGGAAACTCCATCGGTTAAGTAGTGGGACAAGAGGAAAAGACATGGATTTTATATGGATTTGGGAATATTTTAATGTTAATACTAGGCCTCCTAGAAAATTATAATTTGATATAATGTTCATGATGATACCAATGTATGTCGATATTGAACGACGGTTGTACAATGATCTTTATCGTATTCCATTTTTCATGGGACAACTTTTTCGAAGATGTCCCACCTTGGAGTTTGTTCTTCGAAAGTTTAAGTATCATGATTATATTTTCATACTTGGTGATGGCATCATCAACACTATTAAGAGTTAGGGTGGAGGGATGGAGAGAGGGGGGAGGGGTTAGTAAGAGTTAGGGGGAGGGAGAGGGAGAGGGAGAGGGGGGCGAGGGATTAGTATTAGTAAGTAAGAGTTGGGGGGAAGAGGGGAGGTTAGTATG
>LPNX011056893.1:97172-120502 GCA_001517045.1 Pseudotsuga menziesii
ATGTCCCCAAAAATTGAGAAAGAAATAGCAGTCTAGTCAAAACTACATATGCTGGACATTATTGGACTTGCGGAATATGTCGTACTCTATTTATACTGCTTGTTTCGTCGTAAGTTGTTCCTATGTCTTGCTTCCTTACTTTTCGATATGATTATTATTGTGTTTAATTATGATGTCGTAATGTTGATTAATACACTATTCTTATGGTTACACAATTCTATGTATGCCCGATACTTTGATTATGTGCTTCAATGATTTTCACATGTTTTTACTGTCATAAAAATGATTATGACTTAACCTTGTTAATGGATAATGAGGTGGAGTGGTAGGACTAGTTCTCCCATGTAACTACCTGAGAGGTAATAGTTTCTACGTGTCCTAGAGGGATTACTTAGTTCTGTTGAACTAAAGCACTTCTTCCTTTTTATGTGCAGGTTCACTTAGTGTTGGGAAAATGATTATAACAAGTTGAACGACAAGCCGAACATTTGAGTTACTAGTGCACATCTTGGCATATATATCATATCGACAGTTACACTACTTACAATTGTGATTATTACAATGTGTTTATAGTGATAGGGTCCTACAACACTTATTATATACAGGGCACCGATTCATTACTTAAGTGCTACTTATTTACTTATGGTGTAAATGTTTTAAGACCTATTCATATCCTAACATATTTTTCTTACATGTTCATTTTAAAGTTTGTAATACTTTGTAAAACTTTTGGCTTAAAAAAAATATCCCATGGTTTTAGGGCTTAAAGCCTAAATTATTCGATGCATGTAATAGTTTTAAACCATATGTTAATTTGGGGTGGAAATTTTATGACATAGTCCATAGACTATACAAATATGGGGCTAGTGTGCATAAATGGTGGCCAGGGTGGTGCTTTCAATGCTCCTTGGGAAGAGAGGCAATCATGCTTAGGGATTGGCCCAAGCGTTAGTTTGGTCATTTCATAGCATTGATATTTTCTCTCTACTATGGTTCAGTATGAAGGAAATGGTTTCAATGGCCTAACAGGCAAGTAAGATCGTGGTTTGGTTTCGCAACATTAGTTGTTTGCTTATTTTGTTTACACGTCATACTTCTCATTGTGGATTTCATTCAAAGGTTGTAGGTTCCAGGAGTGGCAAGGGAAAACATAGTTCGTTGCTTGAGGGAAAGGTCGTAAACAAGCCATACCTTTACAATAATCCTGTTGCACAAGTATTCACTTGTCACCTCTTGGATTCATGGTTATGTCTGAGTTGTCACTCATTGATGGTTGATTTTTCTTGAGTCTGGTTCCAAAGGATGTGTTTGGGTTTTGGGGGTTTAACCATGACTTAAAAGAGCTATGGGTTTGGAATGCTATAGGAATTGGGGTTTCATTAGTTGTCGTTTTCATTTTTCCTTCAGGCCTGAATCATTTAGATGTAAACGGGTTTATTATTAACACTTTTTGTATCAAAAGAGGCCTAGGTAACTCCATGACAAGATCTGTGCATTTATGATTTAATGTTTTGGTTATGAAACTAGCCATGGGCAGCACCATTTCTCGCAATGGTGCAAGGCCACAAGCAACAAATCTGTAAATACTCTTTTATGGATTATAATTAATGGGTTTTATGAAATATAAGTTTCATTTGACTTCTATGGTTGAAATTCTTCTGGATTGTATGAATTCTCCTTCGTTATTTACTTTGTTGGTAAGGATGAGAGTGGGTGACATCATTATGTCTTGGGTCCATACTGTGAATGGCATTCACACTCACCATTGTAGTGGTGATAGCATAAATGGGTGCATACTTACTCTTTATTTTTCTGATGCGTAAATGGAATGTAATACCGACTACGATTGTAATCCCTGGGTTGGAAAACGTTGTTGTTGGTTAGCTCGTTGACAGGTTTTTAAGCATTAATAATTATTTTAGTTAACTGTTGGGTTGTGTATGAGGCCAAATCCATATATTACCACCTCTATGTAGGGTTGTGTATAAATTATAATGGGTCTTATGACATCTATGTAAATAATTTTGTTTATTATTGTTTCATCTCGCATATATACTTTGTATGTAGCGTGGCTTTTGATTATTGCAAAGTGTTGATAAGAGGTAGAAATGGAAATCGAATTCTACCGGAAAATGTCACTCTGGTTTTGTAAAGGAAAGGGACCCGGAAAATTTGATCCTGGGTCGGGTATAGTGGTGAAGGCTGGTAAGTGCTAGTTATGGATATGATTTGGGCATTAAATACCTACATGATTCGATCCTACGACCTTTGTTCAATGAACTTGAGTTCTTAAATGATTATTGTGCACTTAATAATTTATAGTTTTGTTACTGTGGAAAGTATATTTTATGGTATGTGATTTATATCATGTAGATTATAATGTTAGATGGTTTGAATGGTTATTTATGCAATGGTTTTATAACATTGGTAATATCTTTATTGCCTATGCTTTTTAGAGAGTTAGATAGTATTAATGTTATAAATCGTGGACCACTTATATGGTCTCGATACTTGGAATGTTAATTGATTTTTTATATTTGTTTGGTTAATGGAAAGTGTTGAATGCTTTTCTTGGTTATTAGCATGAGTTTATTTATACAGAACCTGAGAGGTCTTCCCTGGTTTTATCTTAGCTTAGTTACTTGAATTTTATGGTTATTCTTAGATAAAGAATACTTGTGCATATAATATAGTTTTAAATTAGTATTTTAGAGGTCTGTATTATACATGATATAATATATAAAGTATTTACTAGATTATATTTATTATATCAGTTTATTAAAATCTATAATTAGTTTTGTTTAAAGCTTGACCCGAAACTAGCATTTAGTTCTAAACAAAGCTCTACTGCCAATATGTAATCTGCCAGCAGGGTTCCTAAAACAAATAAAGTATATAGGAACTATTTTTAGAAATAAAACCTAAGTTGTAAAATAAAAAAGTTTAGGCTGTGAAAGAGAATAAGGAAGTAATATGAAAAGAACCAAAACCCTGGGTAAATATTTGAACAAAAATTAAATTACAGAAGTAAAACTAAAAGAACAAAACCTTTGATAATTCTAGCACAGGAAATAATTTACAACCTAGGGTTGATATTTTAATATGTAAACCCTAAAAGAATTTGACAGGGAAAAGCAGTAGCACATAGGGTTAGAACATATAATATAAACCCTTGCATAATCTAACCAACACTTATTCTGGGAATTGAAATAGGAAGTTCAGAGCCTCATACATGAAAAGTGAAGCTCCTTTAATGGTTGAAACCTGCAAACTCAATTACCTAGCATTAACAATTCACAGGTAGATCTGACCTCTGTATAGATGATTGAATCACTTGGGAACTACCACGTTCCACCAAACCATGACTCGGAACCATTCCTGGTTTTAATCCGGATCCCCTTGAGTTGGTTCCAACGTGCAAGTAGCTTAGAGCTCCTAAGGTGAGGCTGCCCTAATTAGTATATCAGTTATGGATCAGTTCTCCTTCTTCCTCTTAGGGAAATTTTCTCTAAGAACTCTCTTGAGAATCAGTAGGAAGAACAATGACTCCAAAAATATAGATGAGATCCCCAAGACTCTGCTTGGATTGGGACTTTATAGACAAACTTTTCAGTCAATGGGGCAGTTAAACAAGAATCACTTCATTTCTTTATCTAAGACTTTTTATTTATTTTAGTACTTTTAATATTTAAATTTAGGAACTTTTAGCTATTTCCTAATTGGAATTTTATAGGTATTATACTATTTAATTTTTATCTTAGCAATAATAGTAATAGATGGAACTTTTCCTTCTTTCTTACATTATTAATATAATTACTAGGTGTACTCTTTATACATACTCTATATAAAATATATAGTAATATATTATTTGGTAACCATTGTATTAGGGTGTGACATATTGTGATCACTAGACTTATGAGACTTTTTTCATTAAGGTCATCAGGTAGATGGTTAGGTATACTAGGATAGGCAACTCTAAACATTCTTGCATGTTGGATTCCCTCATATAACATGGTAGTTCTTCAGTACTTGATAAGAATATAGAAATTTGAAATTTCTTTTAATCACTTATAAATAAGCTATATGAGTTCAATATTTTTGTCGATTCGTTTTCACTTGGGAATCATTAATTCTTTTTAGTAACTCCTAGTGCTTACCAGAGTCCATACTCAATGCTAAAAATAGGGAGTTACAAACATAGTGCAATTCTAGAGCTCTTCGCTCAACACTAATGCTAGGATGTACTTGTAGGATACACCTAGGGATACAATGGCCAAGGATCCAATGTTCGAGAGCTTCTACTCAACATCAACATGTCAGGCTCCAGGGCTTATACCCAGCACTTCCAAATTATCTTTTCATGTGTTCAAGAGCTTTATGCTCAATACAGATGTCTCAACTCTCATGTGCTTCAGAGATTCTCACTCAACACAAATATAAGTATGCATGTGCTCCAGAGCTCCTCACTCAACACAAAACATCTAATCAATGATGTGCTTCAGGGTCCCCGCCCAACACAAGAAAACACACACACACACACACACACACACACACATTTGTATGTATGTATGTATGTATGAAATTGGTTTATGCACAATATATCAAACAAATGATCATGTTCATATGCAATGTGGTCTTCGACCCAATATATCAAAATAAAACATCAATGTAACATCATAATCAATGGGCTTATGCCCATAAGTGTTAGGTCCAAAAATTTGGGATATTACATCCCTCCTTGCTTAGAACAACACTGTCCCTCATGTTCTATGGACTCATAATGAAATCATTAAACAAGGCGGGGTAATCCTTTCTCATGGTGGCTTCATTCTCTCAAGTAGCCTCATCGGCTTCGAAGTGCTTCCATTGCACTTCCAACTAGACTACGGTGTGCTTCATGAGCTGCACCTCTCTCTTGTCCAATATATGAAGAGGTTCAGGGGAAAAATCCCCTTTAGGTTCAACTTCTAATAAGGACCAATCAACCACATTTAGTATTATAAACATATTTCTTTAATAATGATGCATGGAAAAAATTATGGACTCCTATGTGCACGGGTAACGCTAGTTCATATGCCACTAGCCCTCTCTTAGCCAATATTTCAAATGGTCCACAAAATATAGGTGCTAACTTACCGCACCTTCCCAAGCTCAACAAGATTTGTTTTTCTTTTAATTTCAAGTAGACATGGTCACCTATTTGATAATATTTATCTTTTATTTTCTTATCTGTGTAACTTTCCTGGTGGTCTTGTGCTTCATTAAGGTTCACCTGGACCTTGGTAACCAACTGTTCCAAGTCCTTTAATAAATTGGGTCCTAACATGGGCTGATCCACCGGTCTATCCCAAGTAACCAGTGTTATACTCTTTCATCCATAGAGTACCTCAAAGGGACTCATCTTAATGGAATTCTAGTAATCGTTGTTATATGCAAAATCTACGAGATGTAGGTAGTATTCCCAATTAGTGGGATGTTCATGACATACATCCTAAGCATGTCCTCAACAATCTAGTTTACCCTTTTTGTCTGCCCGTCTATCTATGGGTGATAAGCAGTACTAAAATTCAACTATGTTTCTAATATAGAGAATAAATATCTCCAAAATTTTCCTGTAAACTTAGCATCTCGATCTGAGATGATTGCCTTGGGTTTCCCTTGCAATCTAAATATCTCCTTCAAGAAGATATCAAAAATGTGTACTACCTTATAGGTCAACTTCACTGGAATGAAGTGTGCTGCTTTTGAAAATTTGTCAGCTACTACAAAGATAGAATCATTTTGTTTCTTACTTTTCGGTAGACTAGTGATAAAATCCATACTAATGACTTCCCACTTCCATTCTGGAATGGGTAGTGGTTCCAGCAATCCTGAAGGATGCTTATACTCAACTTTGACTAGCTGACATTTCATGATCAACAACGTAATGTCGGCCTTTAACTTAAGCCAAAAAAAGTGTCTCTTAATGGCAGATATCATCTTTTGATATCCTGAATGCCCCGAGTAGGGTGTCCGAATAAAATTCTGTGAGGATGTAAGACTGAATGTCCCCTCCTTCCAGAATGTACAATCTCCCCTTAGACCATAGTAGTCATGTTTCATCTACCTTGTACTCTTTTTGTTGTTGGAACAACCTATCCTCTTGGAATTTATTGAAGATTTCTACATAGAAAGGGTCAACTCTATTGACCATTATAATCCTCTTGTGCAAATATGAATCGGTTTGTCTTAAAGTCATCTCATATATCATATGAGTTCGCCCACAGAAAGCATCATCAATCTTTTTCTCTTTGCCCTTAATATGATTTAGTTTGAAATGCTACTCACTAAGGAAAGGCAACCATCTGGCTTTCCTAGCATTCAAATCTGGTTTCTCAAATAAATACTTTAGATTCATATTATCTGTCTTCAGAAGGAATTTCCTTCCCATGAGGTAGTGCCTCCACAACTTCAATGCATGAATAATGGCAGCTAAGTCAAGATCATGTGTGGGGTAGTTCTTATCATGTTCTTTTAACTTTTGTGATTCATAACATATCACATAATAATTCTGCAAGGAGTACTCCTCCAAGTCCTTCCTTACTTGCATCCATGCAAACAACGAAATCCCCCTCAAGATATGCAATTCGTAGTATCGGTGCAGTCATCAAAACATGCTTAATATTTTGAAAACTTTCCACACACTTGGTCATCCATAAGAACTTATTTTCCTTCTTTTGCAAGGCAGTCATGGGACAAGCTATTCTTGAGAAGTTCTTAATGAACTTCTGATAATATCCGACTAATACCAGAAAGGACCTAATGTTAGTGACACTAGTAGAGGTAGGCCAGTCTTCCATGGCTCTAATAATTTTTGGATCCACATCTATCGCTGTCTCTAAGATAATGTGACCCAAGTACTGTATCTGTGGTTTGTAAAAATCACATTTACTAAACTTAGTGTAAAGTTGGTGTTCTCGTAACACTCGTAGTACTATGCGAAGGTGTTCTTCGTGTTCCTCTTTACTATTAGAGTAAACTAGGATGTCGTATGTAAAGACTAAAACAAATTTATCTAGATATTTAAAGATTATACTGTTCATCATACACATAAAGTTCGTGGGTACATTGGTCAACCCAAATGACATTACTAAAAAATCGTAGTGCCCATACCTTGTACAAAAAGTGGTTTTGTGATTATGCTCATCACAAATCCGTACCTGATCGTACCTGGATCATAGGTCAATATTTGAAAATATCTTGGCTCCTCCTACTTGATAGAACAAGTCATCGATCCTAGGGAGTGGGTATCGGTTCTTAATAGTCATCTTGTTAAGCTAAGGGTAATCGATGCACATTCGCATCGTACCATCCTTCTTCTTTACAAAAAGTATTGGTGCTCTCCAAGGGACACACTTGGTCGGATATATCCTTTCTCAATCAATTCTTGCAACTGCATCTTTAGTTCCACAAATCTGGTGCACTCATGCAGTAAGGGGATTTTACAGTCGAAACTCATCCTGGTGTTAGTTCTATGGAAAATTCTAGGTCTCATTTCGGAGGTAATACAGGGATTTCCTTAAGGAATATGACCTTCAATTCTACAAGAACAGAAAAGTACTCTATGCATTGTTCTTTCTCAGCCTCTATGTCTCAGATATTTACTGCAAACAACTTACAGGATTTTCTAATGCACTTCTTTGCCTATAAGGCATATATATGCCGTATCGAACTTTTCTTTGGTACGCCTTGAATCTTCACTTGATTCCCTTGGCTATATGTACACAAGATGGACTTGTATAATCAATCAAGCATGACATGGTGATGTTCCAACAAGTCAATGCCGATAAGTATGTTATATGATACTAAGGGTAGGATGCTCAGGCTTACTTTTGTTGGAAACCCATTCAAGTTTACTTCACAATTTTTAACTATTTTCGAAACTTTCTATTTTGTACCTGTGGATAATTGTACCATCCAAGGTTTATCATGTTTTTATTTTCCTATTTTGCATGCATCAACAATTTTAGGCGATACATAGCTCTGGAAAGCACTAGGATCAATCAGTATTGAAATAAGAGTGTTCAAGATATTACCTTCTATCACAACCATGGTGGCCTAATGGTCTGCATTTCATCCATCCAAGGCTGCATGAATACACGGTGTTCCAGCTGTGTCCTCTATCATTAGTTCTTCTTGTAAGTTGTGCAAGACCCCATTGGTCTTGTTCTTGCAATCGTAGGCATAATGAGGCCTGTTTCATTTCCAATATTTGACCTGTATTGGGGTAGAATTGGCTCCCCTATCTGCTACTGCCTTGTTATCATTTGGAGCTGGTACATATGGTTTTGTACCTGATTTGTTGAAGTTCTTGTTCGCTGGAAAACTGTTGGTATGTTTCCTATATGGGGGTGGGTTAAAACCTAGTTTATGGTTGTCAAAGAAGTTCTAAGAGTTGTCTATGTTTATATTCATGTTCTCTTGCCTTAGCTGTCAATGCTCATAGTAGATCCTAGCTTTGTGCAATGTGGTGTCCTAGGTTTTAGGCATATCGAACTCAATCCTTTCTCAAAATTTGGGGGGAAAATATCCTAAAATATGCTGGATATTTACATTTTCATACTTGATGTATGGTACATAATGTAACCGATCTAGAAATCTGTTAGTAAAAGCAGACATAGTCATGGATCCCATATGTAGCTCGTGAAACTCTTTCACCTTTTTGTCGAAGAATCTTTCCGACATATATTTTTCTTGAAAGGTTTTGTGGAAGTTACTCTCGAGTGTTTCTCTTAACTCATATTCCTTGGTATGTTTCAAATCTCTCCACCATGTCGCTAATTTGCCATTTAAATTACAGATGACCAGCCGAGCCTGCATCTCACTAGAGTAGTTATGTACTCAGAAATATTTGCTCATACCCAATAACCATTCTTCAGCTTTATCCCCTGTGTTTACTTCCCTTTGATATGCAGGGGCTCTTATTTTTCTGAACTCCCCCCTGAATATTGTCACCACTTCTTTATTTCTTTCTCCATGGAGAAAGAAAGTCCTCACTAGAAAGACTGTGATATTCTCCTTCTAAAGGTTTAGGGGTATGTTCCTCTTCTCTTTCTTCTCTTGGGTTGCTGTCCTATTTATGATAATGTTCCTTATTGAACCTGTTTGTGGAATGAGTGGGTTTCCCCTGCAGGATTCCTGTCATCATATTTCGCAGCAATGCTCCATTGATTGCTTGTTGTTCCTTTCTTTCATTCAGATTGTCATCTCTAAAACTTTGCAAGTCTTCTTGAAGAATTTGTATGGTTTTCATAATGTCATAATTCCGTTCTACTTCCTAGGTGGGGGTATTCAAATTCCCTTGTCAGCTGTTATCTTCTTTAGTGTCCATGATCTAAACTGTTTTGTAAAAATTCCTGAAATTGCAAATTTTGAATAACAGGAAACATACCTATTTCCTGAAATGTCTCTTAGTTAACAAAATTTAAAACATACTTTATTTTCCTTGCAACGAATGTCTGGTACGCCCATTAGGTCTCTTAGTGTTGAAACTGTGCTCTGATACGACTTGTAATGTCCCCAAAAATTGAAAAAAAATAGTAGGCTAGTCAAAACTACCTATGCTGGACATTATTAGACTTGTGGAATGCGTCGTACTCTATTTATACTGTTTGTTTCGTCGTAAGTTGTTCTTATGTCTTGCTTCCTTAATTTTTGATATGATTAATATTGTGTTTAATTATGATGTAGTAATGTTGATTAATATGCTATTATTATGGTTATGCAATTCTATGTATGCTCGATACTTTGATTATGTACTTCACTGATTTTCACATGTTTTTACTATCGTAAACATGATTCTGACTTAACCTTGTTAATGGATAAAGGGATGGAGTGGCAGGACTACTTCTCCCATGTAACTACCTGAGAGGTAATAGTTTCTACTTGTCCTAGTGAGCTTACTTAGTTCTATTGAACTAAAGCACTTCTTCATTTTTACATGCAGGTTCACTTAGTGTTGGGAAACTGATTATAACAAGCTAAATGACAAGCCAACCGTTTGAGTTACTAGCACACATGTTGGGATATCTATCCTATCGACATTACATTGGTTAAAATTGTGATTATTAAGGCGTATTTATAGTGGCAGGGTCCTACAACACTTATTATCTATGGGGCACATATTCATTACTTAAGTGCCACTTATTTACTTATGGTGTAAATGTTTTAAGACCTATTCATATCCTAACATACTTTTATTACACATTCATTTTAAAGTTGGTAATACATTGTAAAAACTTTGTCTTAAAAAAAATATCCCATGGCATATTTCATATGCCATGGTTTTAGAGCTTAAAGCCTAAAGTATTCGGTGCATGTAATATTTTTAAAACCTATGATAATTTGGGGTGGAAAGTTTACAACATAGTCCATAGACTATACGAATATGGGGCTAGTGTGCATTAATGGTGGCCAAGGTGGCACTTTCAATGCTCCTTGGAAAGATAGGAGATCATTCTTAGGGCTTGGCCCAAGTGTTAGTCTGGTCATATTGCAGCATTTCTACTTGCTCTCTGCTCTGGTTCAGTATTGAGGAAATGGTTTCAAAGGCTTAGCAGTCAGGTAAGATCATGGTTTGGTTTCGCAGCATCATTTGCTTGTTTAGCTTGTTTACACATCATACTTCTCATCATGGATTTCATTTTGTGGTTGCAGGTTCCAGGAGTGGCGAGGGAAAACATGGTTTATTGCTCGAGGGAAAGGTCGTAAACAATACATACCGTTATGGTAAGCTTGTTGCAAAAGTATTCACTTGTCACCTCTTAGCATTGTGGTTATGTCTGAGTTGTTACTCAATGATGGTTGAGTTTTCTTGAGTCTGGCTCCAAAGCACACATTTCGGTTTTGGGGGTTTAACCATAACTTAAAAGAGCTCTTCATTTGGAAAGCTACATGTATTGGGGTTTCATTAGTTTGGGTTTTCATTTATCCTTCGGGTCTGAATCATTTAGATGTAAAGAATTTTATTATTGGCACTTTGTGTATTGAAAGAGGCCTAGGTAACTCCATAGGAGGCTCTGTGCATTTTATTTAATGTTTTGGTTATTAAATTGCCCATGGGTAGCACCATTTCTCGCAATGGCGCAAGGCCGTAAGAAAAAACTCTGTAAATAATCTTTTATGGATTATAACAAATTGGTTTTATGAAATATAAGCTGCGTTTGATTTCTATGGTTGAAATTCTTGTGGACTGTATTAATTTTCCTTCGTTATTTACTTTGTTGGTAAGGATGAGAGTCGGTGGCAGTGTTATGGCTTGGGGCCATGCTGTGTATGGCATTGGAACTCACCATTGTAGATGTGATAGCATAAATGGGCATAGGCTTACTGTTTATTTTTATGATGCGTAAATGGAATGTAATGCTGAATGTGGGTGTAAACCTTGGGTTGGAAAATGTTGATGTTGGTTAATTCATTGATAGGGTTTTAATCATTGATAATTATTTTAGTTGACTCTTGGGTTGTGTATGAGGCCGAAGCCATAGATTACAACGTGTATAAATTATAATGGGTCTTATGACCTTTGTGTGAATAATTTTGTTTGTTATTGTTCCATCCTACGTATATACTTTGTATGTAGTGTGGCTTTCAATTATTGCAAAGTGTTGATAAGAGGTAGAAAAGGATATTGAATCCTACAGGAAAACGTCGTTGCGATTTTGTAAAGGAAAGGGACCCTACATGATTCGATCCTAGGTCCGTTATAGTGGTGAATGATGGTAGTTATGGATGCGATTTGGGGATTAAGTACCCACCGGATTCGATATTGTGACCTCTGTTTAATGAACTTGGGTTCTTCAATGATTATTGTAGATATTTAATAATTTATAGTTTTATTACCGTGGACATTATATTTTGATGGTATGTGATTTCTATTATGTATATTATAATGTTAGATGGTCTGAATGGTTATTTATGCAATAGTTTTATAATGTTGATAATATCTTTACTTCCTATTCTTTTTATAGAGTTAGTTCGTATTAATGTTATAAATCGCGGACCATTTATATGGTATTGATATTTGGACTCTTAACTGATTTGATATATTTATTTGCTTAATGGAAACTATTAATGTTTAGTTTGGTTATTAGCATGGGTTTATCTATACATATCGTGAGAGGTCTTCGTTGGTTTTTATCTTAGCTTAGTTACTTGAAATTTATGGTTATTCTTAGATAAACAATACTCATGTGTATAATATGGTTTTAAATTAGTATTTACAGTTCTCTATTATACCTGATATAATATACAAAGTATTTACTAGATTCTATTTATTATATCAGTTTATTAAAATATATAATTAGTTTTGTTTAAAGCTTGATCGGAAACTAGCCTTTACTTCTAAACAAAGCTCTATTGGCAATATGTAATACTCCAGTAGGGTTCATGAAACAAATAAGTATATAGGCAATGTTTTTAGAAACAAAACCTACATTGTAAAAGAACAAATTTTAACCCGTAAAAGAGAATACAGAAGTAATATGAAAAGAACCACAACCCTGGGTAAATCTTTGAACAAGAATTAAATTACAAAAGTAAAACTGAAAGAACAAAACCTTTGATAATTCTAGTATAGGAAATAATTTATAGCCTACAGTTTATAATTTATTATGTAAACCTTGAAAGAATTTGACACAGAAAACCAATAGCACATAGTGTTAGAACATATAATATAAAACCTTGCATAATCTAACCAGCACTTATTCTAGGAATTGAGATAGGCAATACAGAACCTCATGCTTGAAAAGTGAAGCTCCTTTAATGGCTGAAACTTGCACACTCAATTACCCAACATTATCAATTCACAAGCATATCTGACCTCTGTATAGGCAGCTGAATCACTTGGGAACCACCAGGTTCCACCCAACCATGACCTGGAATCGTTCTTGGTTTTAATCGCGATCCCCCTAAGCTGGTTCCAACATGCAAGTAGGTTAGAGCTCCTAAGGTGAGGCTTCCCTAATTAGTATATCAAGTCTTGATGAGTTCTCCTTCTTCCTCTTAGGGAAATTTTTTCCAAGAACTCTCTTGAGAATCAATAGGAAAAATAATGAATCCAAAAAAATAGATGAGATCCCCAAGCTGCTCCTTGGCTTAGGACTTTATAGATAGACTTTTAAGTCAAAAGGGCAGTTAAATAAAGAATCACTTCATTTCTCGATTTAACCCTTTTTTATTTAATTTAGTACTTTTAATATTTTAACTTAGGAACTTTTAGCTAGTTAGTAATTGGACTTTTATAGGCATTATACTATTTAATTTTTATCTTGGTAATAATAGTAATAGATGGAACTTTTCCTTCTTTCTTACATTATTAATATTATTACTAGGTGTGCTTTTTATAGATACTCTGTATAAAATATATAATAATATAATATTTGGTAACCTTTGTCTTAGGGTATCACATATTTTGATCGCTATATTTACGACACTTTCATCATTAAGGTTGTCAGGTAGATTGTTAGGTCTACTAGGATAGGAAACTCTAAACATCCTTACATGTTGGATTCTCTCGTATAACATGGTAGTTGTTTTGGGATTGACGAGAATACAAAAATTCAAAATTTCCTTTAATCACTTATAAATAAGTCAGATGAGATCAACATTTTTCTCGAGTGGTTTCCCTCGGGAATCATTATTTCTTTTCAGTAACTCCTAGTGCTTACCAGATCCCATACTGAACACTAAAAATACAGAGTTACAAACTTAGTGCAATTCCAGAGCTCTTCACTCAACACTAACGCTAGGATGTACTTGTAGGATACACTAGGGATATGATGGCCAAGGATCCGATGTTCCAAAGCTTATGCTCAACATCATCATGGAAGGATCCAGGGCTTATGCCCAATACTTATAAATTATCTTTTCATGTGTTCCATAGCTTCATGCTCAACACAAATATAAGTACGCATGTGCTCCAGAGCTTCTTGCTCAACACAAAAAATCAATTTACCCATGTGCTCCAAAGCTCCTCTCTCAACACAAAACATCACATCAATCATGTGCTTCAGGTTCCCCTCCCAACACAAGCACACACACACACATACACACACACACACACACACACACACACACACACACACACACACATGTCATATGAAATTAGCTTACGCCGAGTATATCAAAAAAATCATCATGTTCATATGCAATGTGGTATTCGACCCAATATATCAAAATAAAACATCAAGGTAACATCATAATCAATCGAATCATGCCCATAACTGTTATGTCCAAAAATTTGGGATATTACAATTTATGTAGAATAAATTTTTATTAAATGTTAAGTAAAGTTAAATCTAGAAAGTGATTGCATACAAGATGGTCAATTAAGGTAGAGTAAAGTTAGCACAATGGATAGTAAATATTCCTTCAAGACTTAGATTTTTTTTAATGGATCATTTCAATTGTTGTAAACACCTTTAAAATTTCTTAATACATTTTCCCCGTGAATGAATACTATTTATTTGAAGTAGTTTATTCTTAGTAAAAATCAAGTGTTTGTTCACATGTGATCTCAATAAATAAAATACAATGAAATGTAGGGAAGTCCATCCATGAAAGGGTTTCAATTTTGAATTTTTATGGAGTTTAATTTATTAAGCTTATCATAGAAAACATGATCTCTCTATGGATATAATTGTATTTACATGTTATAAAATTGTTATGGTGTGAAACATCTGCAATTCCCATCTTTTCTAAGCATTGCACTAACAATTAGACTATAGGTATTTAACATTCTTTGTTACATTGACCTTTTGACTGAGTCTCCTTTTACACATTTTCCTTCCCCATTTCTATTTTACTGGGTCTTCCATTATCCAACTCTACAAATTGATTAGTCACCCCTCCAATGTGATGGGATCATTATTTGCATTAAACTATTATTTTATTTAACATCTTGTTTTATTATACTAAGATGTGTTAGGTCTCCCGTTAGTTAAAAATTGATAATATAATATTATGGGGGTATTAAAAATGGGTTGATAAATTTTGATACCTACAATATATGGTGAAACTAGGGGTTTTCATAATTGGAAATGTGTATTGCGAGGGGGGTTCAACATTACGAGCTTAGGAGTATTTTTTCAATATTTAGTTAAAGTAGGGATATTATTTAATATCTTGTGAATGATCATGCTACGTAACAAGTTTATTGAGTGAACCCACCATGCATACACTATGCTACACACCATCATTTTTTATGAAATTTTAGAAACATATATGTTTTTTTTTTCTTTTTTTTCTGTAGATTTCAAATATGTACTTTTAACAAGAATATATATATATATTTTTTTCTTATTTATCTTGTGTCATCACTCCTTGAATCAATAAACACATTGTTAGTGTTTCATCCAAAACTCTTTCGTTTCTTAAACATCCTGTAAAAAAATTGTATGGTGCACTAAAGAACACTGACCTCTACATGCTATAAAAAAACTTTGCAAATAATTGCATTAAGACCTTCAAACAATACACCACAATTGATATACTATTTATGAGGTTTAATGACTTATATATATATTATTTTTATTTTTGGAAAAATAGTCCTGCACTAGTACTATGTGTTCTCTATATGTGTACCGGTTTTTGTAAGTTGATTCAATCATTTAAGCACTCAAAGGTTGCACCCACAACACCATATACCTTATAATTTGTCCCAAAAATAAAGCGTGCTCATTGAAAAAGATCCAACTTTTGATAATTAATAGCATTTTCAATAGAAACAAATTATATATATGGAAATGTCATTCAATTTACTACATTCATTTTTTTTACTCATTGCAAGATTCATTGTGTAAGTGTCTCAAAATATCCATGTAAGTTGATGGATGCTTGTTTTCTCAGTTTTCTATTGCATCTAACATGTCAAAAAAGACTCTTATTATCTTGCACACACCCTTTATCTTTAAATAATACATAATTATGATCCATAATTTATCATTTTTCACACCTCAATATTCATGGATAATAGTACACTATTAGTTTACTTTGATGTAACCTTTTAATCATATTTCAATTCGCACTACTTATAATGATAAACTAGTCTCCCATGTTAAAACTTGATTGAATAATCCAATGAAGTTAAATATGATATATTGAAATCTTGATCTTTGTTGATTGAGTATTCATCTTACTTAGACACCAATGTACTTCAAAAAGCCACCATTTAATTGAAATTTTGTGAATGTCGTAGGCTTCAGATTGGACAATCAACTCGTATGTGATATACTACATCACTATCGTGACTTCCTAGAATCATTAACATCATCCATATGGCTCGATGAGTTGGTTTCATGTCATGATCCTTCTTATAGTTCTTTATGGGCATCATGTCATAATTATTTCATCCACATGCATAAATTTACTTTTATCTAACTTATTTAGTTTATCTTATGGTTGTTTTTTTGTCTTTATGTCATAATTATTTTAGGTACATGCACAATTACTAATTTAGTTTAGTTAACTAATTTAGCTTAGTGTATGGAAATTTATTTGAATACGTGTCCTTTCCTCACAACTCTATAAAGGTGAGAAACTCGTTGTCCATTGCATGAAGGAAATATGTCATCCTTTAAATGTCACAAAGATATCAAATCTAAATCATTCTCGACTCACCAAAACCATTAATAGAGAAAATGAATTTAATTTATGTCTCTATTTTGTTATTTTATTTTCTAATTTATATTTTGTGTACTTCAAATTTAGTTATTTTTCATTATCGATGGATTGTTTGTTTAAAATATTATTTTATTTGGCCTCTATGTATGCATTAAAGCTAGAAGGTATTAAGGGTGAAAAATAACATGAATAACAATATAGTAAGAGGTATTCATATACATAGCACATAACCTAAAGGTTGGATAAATGTTATGGTCAAAGGTTGGATACATGTTCCCTAGTATGCTACTAGTGGAGATGCTTTTTGGCTTCATGGCACTCTCTGGAGTCTCTCAATAACTAAATGGATTCTAGACTCTTGGACTTCGATAATAAGTATAATTGTTTGGGGGCATTTCTGGAATTGTTGCATCTACATAAATATAGATACAACACCAAAAGTCATGGTTAATTTTGTTTCATGGAGATACACACATGAATCTAGAACCATGGAGACATGATCCACAAGTGTAAGGATATGATCTAGGGATTTGCAATGTACTTGAACTATGAGGGTTTTGATTATGTCCAACAAAAACTAATGTAGTTCTTGTCGAAAATTTTGAAAATAAAATTAAAAATCACTAACTTTCATATTCTAGAACACAATTATGTTTAATTCTTTTATATGCACGCATGGAAATGAATCACTAATGTTGTTTGATTGATCCTATAGTATATACTAATAAAATCCACTCTAGTTGTAAAGAAGGAAATATAAATATATAAATAAACACATAATACCTCAAGGTTATATAGTCATTTCCCTAACCAACTAATTTATATTTAATGTTGTTTGATTGATCCTATAGTATATACTAATAAAATTCACTCAAGTTGTAATGAAGGAAATGTAAATATATAAATAAACACATAATAACTCAAGGTTATATAGTCATTTCCCTAGCCAACTAATTTATATTTAGCTTATGTAATAGGCTATTTCATAAATTTCACTCAGAGCTCTCAAGAACACCCCATTTTAGTCATTAGTGTGTCCCTAATAATTAATTAAACAAGATAGAAAACCCAAAGAAAGTCATGAATAATGTTACAATTTGTGGTAAAATACAATAAAAAAATACTTCAAAGCATTATCACAAAAAGTTTTACTTTAAATGATTATTATATATGTCTTTCTCCAAAATTTCTAATTTCTTTTGGCCACTAAAATTTATTTTTAAAATTATTCAGCTATTATAAAATCATTCACCTAGTGGCTATTGTCTTTCATAAATTTTGGTTTTAAATTATTTTAAAAAAAAATCGTCGAATAATTAAATCAGCCTATGATTTTCCAACAAATTTTGGTTCGGGGAATTATATTTAAAAATCCATTCAAAAGACAAAATTACCATGATTTTCTAACAAATTTTGGTTTCGGAAGATTATATTCAAAAATCCATTCAAAAGACAAAATTACCCAATGCCTATGTACATTAAATTATTTTAAAAATGTTAGAATTTTTTTATTTAATATCATTATTAAAATTAATTTAATAATAAACATATTTAATAAATTTGATAAATATGTTGAAATCAATTAAACAATAATATTATTTTATAAATCTATATATTGAACTATATATACCATAGATAGCTTAAGATTTAATCTAATTTATTTATACATTTTTTAGTTATTTATATACAAATATATACCATCAATAACTTAAGATTTAATCCAATTATTTATATATCTCTAGTTATTTATATATAGATATATATCATAGATAACTTAAGATTTAATCCAATTATTTATATACCCCTATTTATTTATATATAGATGAGTGAAAGTCCAATGAACTGTAAAAAAAACTATATATAAAATCTCTATTAACAGTAATATTAATAATATTAAAATATATATATTAAGGAAACAATAAAAAAATATAGCATTTGGATAACATAAATTCAGAGCACTCCCATACCGCTCAAGAAAACCTGATATGTAACCTAATGGCGGTGGATTTGAAAATAAAATAAAATATAAAATAAGGTAAAGGTGAGAAATAATTAGAATTTGAATCGGGCTTGTGACCGTTTGAAATGTAGGATATAAAACATTTTGGATAACAACATCGGAGCAGTTTCATCTGAGTCTTTTCCGTATTCTCATTGGCTTGTTTCGTCTTGTTTTATGTTTGGTCCACCGAATGGCCATCAGGTTGGTTTTTACAGCCTGATGATTTCGGATTAAGCAGCCTGAGGGTGTTTCTGGTAGGGGCTTCACAGCTTTTAATATTCTTCTGTTTCAGGGTTTGGGAAAGCTGATTGCAGTTTCATTGGCATTCTAATCAAGATAGATCGCCATCAAGGTAAAGATCTCTATTAATTTGTATTAGCTGGGTGGCTTTCTTATCTTATCTCTGTTACGTTCCTTGATATATTGAAAGGAAGTTTGGCTACGTGGGTTTTTCCCTCTATGTTGATTATACTACTGAATCCCTTGTTTTATGTCAGTGCTCGGTTAGTTTGTATTGGGAGAAGAACAGAAAATGGAGGAGGAACGATCTGTTTCTTAATTATTTATAAAACGTCAACCTCAGCCTCTGCGCTTCCATTCAAAGGTAGAGGGTGATACATTGTTATTTCCTCTTTTATAGGTTTTTGATAAAATTAGAATGACGTCCCGATCTTTATGACTCAAAATTTAGTGTGACAAATCAAGGATGGTTGAATGGTTTCTATCCCGAAAGTCACAGCAGCAACTTTTGTATTATCTACTGGCCTTCCTATGCCTAAGTAGCGTCACTTTTGTTACTATTTATGATCAGGGTTGCTTCTGTACTGGTTATTGCAAATTTCTATTGATAACTCATAAGATATACTTTGTTAAATATTTCTTGGCCGAAAGGCCTATTCTAGATATCTTTGCTTCCGTTGATCCATCTCTGCTTCCGGTGCCGACTCACCTGGGTATGAAACTCTTAGGGCTGCCTGCTACTCCCTTTCCTGCAGTCTCCTTCTTTAGGGTTGGTGGATGCATACTGGAATGAGATTCACTCGACAGTTCCTTGAATATTAGTAGGAAAGTGTTCCATTAGCCTGTGTAGCGGGCGAATATGGTTCGGTGTCTAAGAAGTGTGAGGAATATGGTGGAAATAGGTTTCCAACTTTCCTTTACTATTTTGCATGTCTCTTTTCGGATCATGGTTCTGGTTCTAGTGCTGGATTCTTGGTCCCATAAATGTCCTCTCTTTCTTTATTTTATTTTCTTGTTTTCAGATTTAGACACCATAAATTATTGGAAACTGCAGACTTATTAGCTTAGTCCCACTCATTTGTTCAATAAGCTAGTTACTTGATGTCTGAAAATATCTCCCTAGAACAAACCTTGGGGAAGGAAAGGCTAGAAGTTCTTCATGGTTAACTTCTAAGTCATTGCCTCCTCAAGTTCTAAGTTATTGCCTGGTAAAATATCCAGCGGATGTGAGGCTAGAGAGCAAATAACAAGAGAAAGCGTTGCGGTTGTACAGGAACAAGGTCCCAAGGAACAGAGTAAATAAGTGAAAGCCTAAAGCAAATATCAAGAACAAACATACATGTTTCCATGAAACTGCATACAAGGAATCCATTATTGTGACAGCATAAATTATTTTTAATACAAAGCTCTGATTACATAAATTCTAAGCATAAAGTGTTTTTAGTAAAAACCTGATCTGACGACTTAAAATTCTCAGTAGGTTGTTCAAGGAAGAACAATCGAACATACATGGCAGCAGAAGCACAAGGGAAACCAATGCCAGAGAAAGAAAGAGACAACGATGCTACTCATAACTCACGTAAGATCGGTTGTAATTTCAATATTGAGTTATATGTAGTTGTTGGAATTTTGTGATTCATTTTGTAATTTTTATATGGCAGCAAACACAAATTTAATACCTGGACTTTGCGAAGATGTTGTCTTGGGTGAAGTGGTTCTTCACTTATGTAGATTGCCTTGGAATGAAAGGCCACTTTTGGTGATGTTAAATCGATCGTGGTATAAAGCCATGGCACAGCGTTTTCAAATGTATCATCAGGGTCTTCACAAGCCTCCAAATATTCTGTCGAAGGCTCTCATTATCTCCCATTTGAAACAACCCAGTAACCCAGTAACCTCTGTGGTAATTCCTTCCTATGTACTTTTAAGTCTTTGGGTGTGCAGACCCTCCAACAACAATGGCAGCATCGATGAGGGTGCGATGACAATAAGGTTACCCAAACATCCATCCATTCAATTACAGAAATGCGAGTTTGAAAGAATTGTGTGCGACAATCATCGTGTATTTACGTTCACACCATCAGCTGTAGCACAAGAACGCAAAGTCCCTCAGATGATATACACTGTGTGGATGCTTGATTTAAGAGATTTCAATCTTCATTGGGAAAGACTCCCGCCGTTGCCAAAGCTGGGAAATTTTGTGTACGCTTCCTCTTCTTCTTTAAATGGAGATGAGAGCAGCTATATATGGCAGCTAAGATGCAGTGATTCCCCGAACGCGGATGGTTGGAAACTCCATCGGTTAAGCAGTGACCTGGGAGGCAAAGACATGGATTTGAAATGGCTTTGGGAATATTTTAATGTTAATACTGGGCCTCCCAGAAACTTGAACTTTGATATAATGTCGGCGAGGCTCCCACTGTATGTCGAGATTGAACGACGGTTTGACAGCGATCTTTATCGTCGTCCGTTTTTCTTGAGAGAACTTTATCGAAGATGCCCCACCTCCGAGTATGTGCTTGGAAAATTTGAAAATTGTGATTATCTTTTCATATTTGGTGATGGCATCATCAACTCTAAGAATGAATGCAAGTTGTGCTTTATGTCGGTCGAGAACAGTGGAATCTGCATCGTGAAGGTGGAATTGGATGAGGAGAGGACGAGATTTGTGCAACAACGGGAATGGAATGATTTTGCGCAGTATTGGCGTAATGAAATGAGACGCCGAAGCAGCTACGAGATGCATAACACGCAGAATATCCGATCTCGAGAAAGTAGCGCAATCAAAGTTTTCAGGTTACCTGATCCATGGACGGTCAATCCCGAAAGAAAACAGATATGGGATGGAAATGCTGAGGCGGTGGATAATCGCTCAATCATGAGGGTGGCGCAAAGGGGACCTATTTATGGATATTCATACTTAGGGTTAAAAGTTATTGCTTAAAATATGTTATTAGATTTTTTAAAATTATTAATTTAATTTTTTGGTTAATGTGAAATTATACATTAAAAGACTTTTTAAAATTTTTAATTTAATTTTATGGATGATGTGAAATTATATATTAGAAGATTTTTTAAAATTATTAATTTAATTTTATGGTTAATGTGAAATTATATATTAAATTTGGTGTATGAGAATTTTTTTTAAATTAATGATATAAGGGATTACTTATGATATAAGAGATTGCTTCTTATTTTATGGAAAATATATATTTAAATTATTATATTAATCAATTATAAATGATATTATAATTAGCAACAATTATATTAGTAAGATTAATATGTTTAAAATAGTTTAAAATTGGTGGAGAGTATATATTTGACATATTGATAATCATTATGAATAACATGAATATAAAAAAATATTCTAAGAAGATGAGGGACCTTAGTGCAAGAAGATGAGGGACCTTTTAGGTGCAATCCTAGTCTTTCAAAACATGATCATGTTAAATAAAAATATAAAGTGTTTCTGCTACATAGCACTTGCTATGGTTAAACTCGAGCGTGACATGGCATTAGACATGTAGGATAGGAAAACATAACGCATACATGTTATATGACTAAAAGACGTGTATGTGTTATGTATTCATATAACACGTACGCATTTTGTAAAATTAAAATCCATTTAATTACACAGTCCTGAAACGTGCGACTCATTTCAACCATCATGAACGTGGATTTTAGGTTAGACGAGCACGGGTTTGGTGCCGTAGAGTATTGGAAGAGCTTGATTTCATTGGAGGGGAGGAAAATTCGCCGATGAATTGTCATCTAATCAGGTAATTCATTCACCCATAGCGTTTATTTTTCAATTGTAAACCTAAATTATGGTTTTTTAATGGTTTAAAACAACTAAATTTTCTAATATTTAGCAAATTGGAAATAACCCAATATCTAATTAAATTCACATCTTCCCTCAACCAAGATGAGTGAATAATTACAATGAATCCACTTTCAAGAACTAAAAAATTCCTAATGCAAAAAAAAAAACGAAAAATATAGAACTCCTCCCTTTATACAATGTATCCATCCACATGAAACCCAAATTTCCAACCCTCAAAAGCCATTGCCCCATGATACTAATTGAATATTTTTTCTTGGAAATGGCCATAACAAGATCAAATGCATGCACATGCATGAATAGAAAAAGTGCATAAAAAATTAGTAACTTCATTTCTCAAAATTTCATCGCAATCATTTTTCCATGAACATAATCAAAATTGCATCACAAGTGTATGTAGCTATACATTGCCTCTTAGTTAAGCACCCTTAAATAAATGCCAAAACACTTTAACAAAGTGCTTCCTAGGCCTCCCCTTTTAAACATAAAATAGTGTATTATATATAAATCAACAATATATACATACATACATATATATACATACATACATATATATACATATACATACATACATATATATATATATAT
>LPNX011056893.1:125481-136498 GCA_001517045.1 Pseudotsuga menziesii
TCGTTGTATCTATTTAAACTCTTTTTTTGGTATTTATATGGAGGTTTTGCGTATTGGTTTAAACAAATATTTTAACTTACAGTCATTCCATTGCTTACAATGGCACCTCTGTTGATTTGCAACTGTGTATTTTCTTATTGGCAATGTTTATTTTAATGGTGAATAATGATGTATTTGACTTACCTATGATTTAATTTGGGAATGGTCGTAAGCTTGGCTTATCATTGTGAAATGTGGATGTCGTAGCTTTGATTTAGTAGGTAGTAGGGTTTTCACATGGATCAATTTAGAAGATTTGGGTCCTATCTTTAATGGTTAATCTGGTAGGGTTTTTACTTCTTGGTCATGAGCCTCGGTAATGAAATGCATTATGTATATTTTGTTTACATTAACGTGGAATGTTGACAAGGCAATGATTTCAACTATGGCTTAATACTGAGTTTTGGGTTTGAGCTTGATAGCTGTGATTTCAACCCTTAAATAAAATACATAGCCTGTGTAAAAGTTTCAATGTATTAGTTTCGTTTACATAGATTACTTTTGGTTTATGTGGAAAATTGTGAAACTTACAATGTTGTTTAATTTTCAAATTGAATCCTACAAGATTCGATGCCTGTGGTGGTTTGGTATAACCTATTTTTTTAACACATGCACCAATGGGATTCGATCATGGGATGCATAGGTTTGTGGTTTAAATGTGTATGCGTGGATTTTTTCTAGCAGAAGTCTCGATAGGATTCGATCCTGAAACCTTTAAATGGATACGATATTTCAATAATGACTTTGTATTAGTTCTAAGTTTGATTCTTATTTAGAAAGTAGATAGTGTGTTTATGGTAATTGGTAGGTTTCAAAATAGGTTATCTCCGGTTTATCTTATGTTTACATATATTGTTTTCAAGTTTCAGCAATTATATTTGAGTTATAATCTTATGCAGAAAATTTATGCTAAGTCTATAGGTAATAGTTTTGTTGATTATAATTAATGCAACCATGTTGGAAATATGAAATCTTCCATCGGAGCAAAGATATATAGTTAGTTTTTAAATAGTTTTAGGTTGATAAAGTTCCTCACTTAGGGTTAATAATATTTAGGTACAAAATATCTGATATTATTTCTATGTTTTTACACTTGAAATAATAAACATGAAATATAGAAAATCTAGACTCTGTTTAAGAAATATCTCTGTTAAAGAAGACTAAAATATAACCTATGAATGAGGAAATAAAATGTAGAAATATAACAGAGACCAACTTCTCCTACTGATAAAACTAAAGGTGATAGCCTATCATTTTCAAATATAAATACAATACCTTTTCCTAACTAGAGTGTCACTGTTAGGTAGATAAAATAAGGTATCCTCTATTAAAAGATATACATCTGTTAGGGAAGACTGAATTTAATCTATAATTGAAGAAAGAAATAATATAGAAAATAACCTAGCTATAGCAGATAGATACTATTTATCCATTTGGATTGTACTCTCCTCATTTAATAACAAAATATGTCTAAATTGTAAGGGAAAAATCAAGAACCTCATACCTGCAAGGTGAAGCTATTTTAATGGCTAAAAATCCTTCACACTCAAATACCTAGCATTAACAAGTTCATAGATATATCTAAACTCTGTTCAGATAACCGAATAACTTGGGAACTACCACCTTCCACCCAACCATGACATAGAATTGAACCTAGTTTAAATATGGATTCGCCCAAGCTGGCTCCAACATGCAAGTAGATTACAACTCTTAAGGTAAGGCTTCCCTATTTGGAGTATCACGTTTTGTATCAGTTTCCTTTTTCCTCTTAGGAAAAATGTTCTCCAAGAACTCTCTTGAATATTATCAGGTATAATTATGGAATCCTCCAAATATAGATAGATTCCCAAGCCTCTTTTTGGCTTGGGTCTTTATAAAATGGGCAGTTAAATCAAGAATCATTTGATTTCTTGAAATAACCCTTTTTATTTAATTTAGATAATTTTAATATTTAACTTACGAACTTTTGACTAGTTCCTACTTTGACTCATGTAGGTATTTTAATTTTGAACTATGATTAGTAATAATAATAACATGTGGTTCCTTTCTTTATTACTTATAATTACTAGTATTTTTACTATGCTTACTCTTTTATACATATCATGTATAAATTATATATTTATATATATACCATTTGTTAAAATTTTAACTTTAGGTATCATATAGCATGATCCCTAATCATATGACACTTTTATTTTAGCGTAGTCACTTTATTTAATAAGGCCTTTAGGTAGGGGTTAGGTCAATTAGTTTAGGCGGCTCTAAACCTCCTTGTATGTTGGATTCCCTCATATAACATGGTATTTCTTCAATACTTTTATGAGATATAGAAATTTGAAATTTCAGTTAATGACTCAAAAATAATTAAGATGAGATCAATGTTTTATCAGAGTCATTTTCACTCAACATATTAATTTTTTACTAACTCCTAGCGCATATCTGGAGCCCATACTCAACACTAAAAAAATGAGTTACAGACTTAGTGCAATTCCATAGTTCCTTGCTCAACACTAATGATAGGATGAATTTGTAGGATACAACTAGGGATACAATGGCCAAGGATCTGATGTTCCATAGCTTATGCTCAACATCAACTTGGAAGGCTCTAGGGATTATTCCCAACACTTCCAATTTTATTTTTTCATGTGCTTCAGAGCTTCATGCTCAACAAAATTGTTTCATAACTCATGTGTTTTAGAGCTTCTCACTCAAAAAAAATATAAATAATCATGTTCTCCAAAGCTTCTTCCTCAACACAAATATAAATACTCGACCCCTTTATCCATTAACAAAGTCAAGTTAGAATCATGTATACGAAAATAAGCACATGTTTTAAACAAGGAAGTACGTAATAAAATAACTAACTTACACATCAATACTTAACCATAGTACAAATAGTAATCAACATCACGACAATGTAAGTAACATAGTAATAACCACATCAAGAAATATGGAAGCAAGGCGTAAGAACAACTTACGACAATACAACAGTATAAGCATAGTACGACACATTCCACAAAGTTCAATTAATGTCCAGCTTAGGTAGTTTTGAGTAGCTTAATAAAAAATATCTTTTCAAATTTTTGGGACATTACAAGTGGTATTAGATCCCAGTTTCAACACTAAGAGACCTAATGGCCGTACCAGACATTCGTTGCAAGGAAAATAAAGTATGTTTTAAATTTTGTTAACCAACAGAAAATTTTCCAGTTATTTAAAACTTGCAGTTTTAGGAATTTTTACAGAACATTTCAGATCATGAACACTGAAGAAGATAACAGCCGACAATGGAAATTGAATGCCCCCACCCACGAAGAAGAATTGGTAGTGGAACTAAATTATGATATTATGAAAACCATACAAAGTCTTCAAGCAGACTTGTAAAGTTTCATAGATGACAATCTGAATGAAAGAAAGGAACAACAAGCAATCAATAAAGCATTGCTATGAAATATGATGGGAGGAATCCCACAGGGAAACCCCACTCATTCCACAAACAGGTTTAGTAACCTCATCATAAATGGGCTAGAAACCCAAGAGAAGAAGGAAAAGAGGAACATACCCCTGAACCTCTAGAAGGATAATATCATAGTCCTTCCAGTTATGACTCTCTTTCTTCATGCAAAAAGAAACAAAAAGGTGATGACAATCTCCAAGGGGAGTTCAAAAAAAATAAAATCCCCAACCTATGAAGGAGAGGTGAATACGGGGGAGAGAGATGAATAATGGTTGTTGGGCATGAGCAAATATTTTCGAGTTCATAACTACTCTAGCGAAATGAAGGATCGAATGGCCATGTATAATTTAAATGGGAAAGTAGCGAGATGGTGGAGAGACTTGAGGCATACCAAGAAATATGAGGTAAGAGAAATACGCTAGAGTAAATTCCACAAGATCTTTCAAGAAAAACATATGTTGGAAATATTCTTCGATAGAAAGGTGGAAGAGTTTCACGAGTTACGTATGGGATCCATGACTATGGATGATTTTATTAACATATTTCTAGATATGTTTTAGTATGTACCATACATTAAGGATGAAAAGGTAAAGATCTAATAGTTTTGAGGATGTCTTCCTCCAAAATTTCAGGAAAGGATTGAGTTTGACATGCCTAAAACCTTGGACACCACATTGCACAATGCTAGGATCTTCCATGAGCATGAACAACTAAGGAAAGAAAACATGAATAGAAATAGAGACAAGTCTAAGAACTTCTCTGACAACTGTAAACTGAGTTTTAACCCACCACTGTACAAGAATTAGAACAATAGTTTTCTAGCGAACAAGAACTTCAACAAATCAAGTACAAAGCCATATGTACCAGCTTCAAATGTTAACAAGACAGTAGCAGTTGGATGAGCCAATGCTACCTCGCTACATATCAAATGCTGGAAATGCAGCGGGCCTCATTATGCCTGAGATTGTAAGAACAAGACCAATGGGGTCTTTTAGAACTTACAAGAAGAACCAATTGTAGAGGACATAGCTAGAACATCACAAATTTATGCATCCTTGGATGGCCGATAGGAATACCATCTAGCTACCATGGTTGAGATAGAAGGTAAGATCTTGAACACTTTTATTTCAATACTGATTGACCTCGGTGCTTGTCAGAGCTATGTATCGCCTAAAATTGTTTATGTATGTAAACTAGGAAAAGAAAAACATGATAAACCTTGGCTGGTACAATTAGCCACAAGTACAAAATGGAAAGTTTTAGAAATAGTTAAATATTGTGAGGTAAACCTGAATGGTTTTATAACGAAAATAAACCTGAATATCCTACCTTTAGGATCATATGATAAACCTATCAGCATGGACTGATTGGAACAACATTATGCCATGCTCGATTGCTTACACAAGTCAATATTGTGTATAGATAGCCAAGGGAATCAAGTGAAGATTTAAGGCATTCCAAAGAAAGTCTCGATAAGATAGATATATGCCTTACAAGAAAATAAGTGCATTGGAAAAGGATGTAAGTTGTTTGCAGTAAATATCCGAGACATAGAGGCTAAAAGAGAATAGCACATAGAGGAATTTACCGTTCTTGTAGAATTCAAGGATGTATTCCCTAAGGAAATCCTTGGATTACCTCTAAAGCGAGACCTAGAATTTTCCATAGAACTGACACTAGGATCATTTTCTGCTTCAAAATACCCTTACTACATGAGTGTACAAGAGTTGGTGGAACTAAAACTGCAGTTGCAAGAGTTGATAGAGAAGGGATATATCTAACCAAGTGTGTCCCCTTGTGGATCACTAATACTTTTCGTAAAGAAGAAGGATGGTACGATGCAAATGTGCATCGATTTTCGTCAACTTAACAAAATGACTATCAAGAACCGATACGCACTCCCTAGGATCAATGACTTGTTCAACCAAGTAAGAGGAGCCAAGATATTTTCAAAGATTGACCTGTAATTCGGATACCATCAGGTACGGATTCGCAACGAGGATATTCACAAAACCGCCTTTTGTACTAGGTACAAGCACTACAAGTTTGTAGTAATTCTATTGGGGTTGACTAATGCACCCGTGAACTTTATGTGTATGATGAACAATATATTCAGTAAATATATGGATGATTTTATGTTGGTCTCTATAGATGACATCCTAGTTTACTCTAAGAGTAAATAGGAACATGAGGAAGACCTCTGCATAGTGCTACAAGTGTTATGAGAACACCAAGTCTATGCAAATTTTAGTAAATGTGATTTTTACAAACCATAGAAACAGTACTTTGGTCACATTATCTCTGAGATAGGGATAACTGTGGACTCAAAAAATATTAGAGCCATAGAATACTTTCCTACCCCTACTAGTGTCACCGAAATTAGGTCCTTTTTGGGATTAGCCAAATATTATCGAAAGTTCATTGAAAAAGTCTTGAGAATAGCTTGTCCCATGATCCCCTTGCCAAAGAAGGAAAATAATTTCTTATTGATGACCAAGTGCGAGGAAATGTTTCAAAATATTATGCATATTTTTGCTATTGCACTGATACTACAAATTGCAGATCCCAATGGGGATTTTGTTGTTTGCACGAATGCAAGCAAGGAAGGGCTCGGAGGAGTCCTCTTGCAGAATGATTATGCAATTTGTTATGAATCATGAAAGTTAAAAGAACATGAGCAGAAATACCCCACCCATGATCTTGAGCTAGCTTCCATCATTCATGCCTTGAATATGTGGATGCACTACCTCATGGGATGTAAATTCCTTATGAAGATAGACAATATGAGTTTGAAGTATCTATTTGAGCAACCAGATCTGAATGCTAGAAAATCTAGATGGTTGGCTTTGCTTAGCAAGTACCATTTCGAGATAAAGCATATTTAAGGAAAACGGAACAAGATTGATCGTGATTTAAGTTGACAAAATCATATGATATATGAGGTGAGTTTAAGCCAAATTGATTCGTATTTACATGAAAGGATTATAAAATCCAATAGATTTCACCCTTTCTATGTCGAAATCCTTAAGAAAGTCCAAGAAGACAGGTTGTTTCAACAACAAAAAGAGTACAAGGTAGATGAAACATGACTGCTATGGTCCAAGGAGAGATTGTACGTTCCAAAAGGAGGGGACATTCGGTCTGCCATTATCACGGAATTTCGTCGGACACCCTACTAGGGGAATCCGGGATATCAAAATATGATATCCACAATTAAGAGACACTTTTTTCTGGACTAAGTTAAAGGCTAGCATCACATTTTTTATTGTGAAATGTCAGGAATGTCAACTGGTCAAGGATGAGCATCAACATCCTTCAGGATTGTTGCAGCCATTATCCATTCTGCAATGAAAGTGGGAGGTCATTAGTATGTATTTGATCACCGATCTACCGAAAAGTAAGAAACAAAATGATTCTATCTTTGTAGTAGTTGAAAAATTGTCAAAAGAAGCACACTTCATTCCAGTGAAGCTAACCTACAAAGAAGTACACATTGTTGATATCTTCTTGAAGGAGATATTTAGATTGCGCTGGATACCCAAGGAAATCATCTCGGATCGAGATACAAAGTTTACCAGAAAATTTTGGAGATATTTGTTCTCCAGATTAGAGACGCAGTTGAACTTTAGTAGTGCTCATCAACCATAGACAGATCGGAATAAAGAAAGGGTAAACCAGATTGTGGAGAACATTCTTAGGATGTATGTCATGAACAACCTCATCAATTGGGAAGACTACCTTCATCTCGGATAGTTTGCGTATAACAACATTTATCGGACTTCCACCAAGATGAGTCCCTTTGAGGTACTCTATGGACGGAAGTGTAGAACACTAGTTACTTGGGATAGCCCAGTGGATCAACTCGTGTTAGGGCCTGCTTTATTAAAGGACTTGGAACAGTTTGCTACCAAGGTCCAGGTTAACCTTAAAGAAGCACAATACTGTGAGAAGAGCTACGCAGATAAGAAAAGAAAAGATAAATATTATCAAATAGACGACTATTTCTATTTGAAAGTAAAAGAAAAATGGAGCTCTTTGAGCTTAGAAAGGTGCACTAAGTTAGCACCTAGGTTTTGTGGACCCTTTGAAATACTAGACAAGAGAGGGCTAGTGACATATGAACTAGCGTTACCTGCACACATAAGAGTCCATAATGTTTTCTATGCATCATTATTAAATAAATATGTTTATGATACTAAACATATGATTGCTTGGTCCTTATTACAGGTGGAACATGAAGGGGAGTTTCCCCTTGAACCTCTTCATATATTGCACAAGAGAGAAGTGGAGCTCAGGAAGTGCACCATAGTCCTATTGAAAGTGCAATGGAAGAACTTCAAAGATGATGAGTCTACTTGGGAGAATGAATCCACCATGAGAAATGCTTACTCCACCTTGTTTCATGATTTCATTCCAAGTCCCTAGAATTCTAAGGACGATGTTGTTCTAAGCGAGGAGGGATGTAATATCTCGAATTTTGGACCTAACACTTATGGGCATGAGCCCCATTGATTACGATGTTACCTTGATGTTTTATTTTGATATACTAGGTGAAAGACCACACTGCATATGAACATGATGATTTGTTTGATATACTGGGCATAAGACAATTGCATATGATATATATATATATATATGTGTGTGTGTGTGTGTGTGTGTGTGTGTGTGTGTGTGTGTGTGTTGGGCATGGACCTTGGAGCACATGATTGATGAGATGTTTTGTGTTGAGTGAGAAGCTCTAAAGCACATGAGTACTTATATTTGTGTTGAGAGAGAAGCTTTGAAGCACATGAGTTTTGAGACATTTGTGTTGAGCGTGGAGCTTTGGAACACATGAAAAGATAATTTGGAAGTGTTGGGAATAATCCCTGGAGCCTTCCATGTTGATGTTGAGCATAATCTTCAGAACATCGGATTTTTGGCCATTGTATCCCTAGGTGTATCCTACAAGTACATCCCAACATTAGTGTTGATAAAGGAGCTATGGAATTGCACTAATTTTGTAACTCCCAGTTTTTATCATTGAGTATGGGCTCTAGTAAGCACTAGGAGTTACTAAAAATAATTAATGATTCCTCAGTGAAAACGACTAGAGTAAATATTGATCTCATCTGAATTATTTAAAAGTGATTAAATAAAATCTTGAATTTATGTATCTTATCAAGTACATAAGAACTACCATGTTATACAAGGGAATCCTACATGCAAGGATGTTTAGAGTTTTATAGACTTGTAGACCTAACCATCTACCTAATGACCTTAATGAAGAAAGTGTCATGAGTCTAAGGATCACAATATGTGATATTCTAAGACAAATGTTAACAAATAATATATTATCATATATTTTATACAGAGCATGTATAAAGAATACACATAGTAATAATATTAATAATGTAAGAAAGAAGGAAAATTTCCATCTACTGTTATTATTACTAAGAGAAAATTAAATATTATAATACCTACAAAATTTCAATTAGGAACTAGTTAAAAGTTCCTAAGTTTAGATATTAAAAATACCCAAATTAAATAAAAAGGGTTAAATCAAGAAATCAAATGATTCTTGATTTAACTGCCCCTTTGAGTGAAAATTCTATCTATAAAGTCCCAAGCCAAAGAGAGGCTTGGGGATCTCTTCCATATTTTTGGTTTCATTCTTCTGCCTGATTATTCTCAAGAGAGTTCTTGGAGAACATTTTTCTAAGAGGAAAAAGGAGAACTGATCCAAACCTAATATACCAGCTAGGGAAGCCTTACCTTAGGAGCTCTAAGCTACTTGCATGTTTGAACCAGCTCAGGGGGATCCAGATTAAAACTAGGAACGGTTCCAGGTCATGGTTGGGTGGAACGACGGTAGTTCCCAAGTGATTTAGTCATCTATATAGAGGTCATATTTTTTTGTGAATTGTTAATGTTAAGTAATTGAGTGTGTAGGTTTCAACCATTAGAAGAACATCACTTTTTAGGTATGAGGTGCTTCACTGCCTATTTTATTATCTAGAATAACCGCTACATAGATTATGCAAGTGATTATATATATTTCTAAACCCGTGTGCCTTTGTTTTCCTGTCAAATTATTTTAGGGTTTACATATTAATTATAAACCCTATGCTGTAATTTAATTCTTGTGTAAGAATTATCAAGGGTTATTTTCTTTCAATTTTACTTCTGTATTTTCATTTACAGCTTAGACTTGGGTTTCTAAGACCTAGAAACTATCCTAGCAAGGCTATGTGTTTATTTTTCTATGTACTCTACTAGCATATTTCATATTCGTAGAAGATCTAGGTGTAGAAGTAAAAGAATATTTAGATTAAGCTTTAAAATAGAACCCCAACCCATTTTAAGCAATAATATAAACTCAAAATTTTACATCTAAGAATAATCATAACTTCAAATATTAAAGCTAAGATAAAAATAAACAAAGGCCTCTCATGGTATGTATAAAAATTATCATTCTTCGTTAAAAAAAATATTATCATAAATCAAAGCTACAAACCAAGTATCGATACCATCTAATGGTTCACGATTTATTACTATCAACTACATCCATGAATTCATAATACAATAGACCAATTATACACCTAAATAATCCATTGCAAATATAATAAATCAAGCCCTTAATATCCACGAATCATATTATAAATCGCATGCCATAAACATAAGTCCCTACAAAAATAAAATCTAACATAATATCATTTATAGTAATCATTTAAAAAAAACATAATATCCTTTATAGTAATCATTTAAAAACAAACATAATATCATTTACAGTAATTATCTAATAACAAAACATAATATCATTTACAATATTCATTTAAACCAAACATTATTGCATAAAGGTCACAGGATCGATTCCTGTAGGAATTAAATCCCAAATCGTATCCATATAAATTAAACCTTCATCACAGTAAATGACCTAGGATCGAATCCTATATGGTCTATTAATGTTTTACAAAGAAACACTATATTACTTATACACAGGCTATAAACAAAACATAAAATCTCTACACAGAAGTCGAATGACCCATTTTAATATCCATGATTTAATCTATCACCCTCCGCCTTTTACATATCCAACTCATTATAATAATCAACATTACCAAATATTACAACTCTATCTACATTTACCCATTACAGGAAATTTCAACTCAAAATGGGCCTTTTAACTCTAATTCGAGTTCCATGTCATCATGTGTGAGCCAATGAAATTGATTTAAATTTGAATTACCGTATAGTTCTTCAAAACCTTTTTAATATAAATTTGGGGATAGGTATCATAAAAAAAACTAATTTTTTTGTTTGTATTTTCGACATATCTCTCCGTGTTTTTACTCAAATTTCGATCGGGAGATCTTGTTGGATGTGGAATTAAATTTTTCATCCAACAAGTACCCACTCGGCATACTTTTGACAGAGCCCACTACCCCAAAAATAAGAAATACCTAAAAAACGTGATGATGACATACAAAGAAAAAAGTAGTTTTTTTCTTTTCTTCCTCCAAAATTAATAAATATTATTTT
>LPNX011056904.1:0-15764 GCA_001517045.1 Pseudotsuga menziesii
ATATTCTTCTAGCTAGTCATTTTTTATGTCGTGACTAAATTAGTCATTTATTTTAGTCATTTTTAACTCAGTCACTTATTATCTAGTCATATTTGTTAAGTGGTGACTAAATTAGTCGTTAATTTTAGTCGTTTATAGTTGATTCAATCAAAATTGCTCATATTTAGTAGTAAATCACTTGGAAAACCTATGGTGACTAGAATTTTTAGTCACCTAGTAGCTAATTCCTCATTTTGTACTAGTGATAGCGGCCTCCTATGACAACAGCCCGTGCTTCATTCATTTCCATTGGTCGCTCCTATTCCAAGACAAAACGACACAGTTTTTCATCTGGTCCCATTTTATACAATTTCCTAATGATCAACTAGAAATATACATCTTTTACAATTAATTGTTTGTTTTTTGCTATACGGAATCCTTCTGGTGCATATCATGTAGTTAAGAGATGTACAATATCTCTATAGTGATCATCAATCATATTTACCATAAACAACTATGGATCACAAAGGCTATCGTCGATATTACCAGGATATTCTCCACTTTATAACCTCAATAGATGGTCACGTCTTGAATTCAGTCAACCTGGATTAACAATAATCTCAAAATAAAATTCTTAGAATAGGAGAATTCCCCCTCAACAATGGATTATTAACTAGGTATTTCAATTTAGAATATTCCATATACATCTTGAAATGTCCTCCAAGCAAATAATGTCGAAGCTTCTAGGGATCATATACCATAACAAGTCATTCCCTCTCAATAGTGGTATAGTTCTTTTTTGCCATCGACATATTTCTACTAGCGAATGAAATGGGGTGATCAAGAGAACCCTTACCTGGATGTGCATGTACGACAAAGAGCACGAGAAACAGCGCACCAACATGTACATGAAATTATTTTTTCCATTATGGAAATACCAATACAGGAATTGATAACATCTTATATTTAAGAACATCCAAATTCTCTTGACACTGCTCATTCCATTGGAATTTAACATCTTTTTTTAACAACTTTTACATTGGATTTGTACCCTGAGCATAACCCTAGATTAATTTTTTTCAATACATTGTATGCCCTAAGGTATTTCTCAATTTTTTAAATAATTTTTTAAATGTCGTGGATGTGGCTAGGTCGACAATAATCACAATCTTGGAAGGGTCCAACAATATTCTGTATCGGCAGACCACTTGACTCAACAAGATACAAATACCAAAAAAAAAATTCTTCAAATTAACGGAAATATGAAAATGTCTACACTAGTCAAGCATCATTCGAAGATTCTCAATGTGATTTTTCACTATCCCATATACCTTCCAATTGTCAAAATATGCTTCGATAAATTTATGGATGGAGTCTTTAAAACCAACTAGTACTATTTTATAAACAATAGCAAGGGTATTCCTGAGTCCAAAAGGCATTACCGTGTATTTGGAAGCATCCATATTTTGTTGCAAAGGTTGTATTGTATTGATATTCCTTTGCAATTCTTATCTAATGGTATCCAGAAGATACATTAGTAAATGAGTACAAAATTTATCCTCTGATGATCTCGAACACTTTATCCATGAACAGGGTCAGGAATGGAAAATGCAGGCAGGTGTCGTTTAATTTGTATAGGTCGACATAGATGTGAACTTCACTAGTTTTCTTTTCATGAACCACCATAGGGATAATCCAATTGGAATCCTCCATAGGGTATATAATTCCTACATCTATCATCCTATATAACTCTATCTTGACATTCTATTTATATCTCATTTTAAGTCTATACGGTCATAGCTTGACAGGTTTTGCATTGAGATTCAAGGGAATATTCATTTCTCCTAGATCACCAATAATACCCTTCATCTCTAAAAACTTAGTAGGGAATAGATCTTGGAATTCATGCAATAAATCTGTAATTTTCCCTAATGTCTCATCATCCCAATGGTCTCCAATATTGGCAAATTTCAAGTTTTCCAAGAAAACCAATATTCACTTTCTTTTGTTCTGAGGGGATTCATAAAATTTTCATTTGATAAGCCTGATACTTCCACTGCTCGACTACCCTCCAATTAAGTAATATGTATGTCACACAGATCATCATCATCAAGTTCATTGGACGCATTTTAGTATTACATCCAATCATGAATTGTTGTGTTTCTTTCACGGAAACTCGACATTGGAACAAGAATGTCCTAAAATTTCTTTGTTCTTATAACTTGCAAAGCATCATCAATCGTCAGGATTTCATCAGTGAAGTTGAAAGTATGTGTGAAAATGGTATCTGTCTCTTCCCATTCTATATTCTTGCGTCGCAGCTCAACCTACACATACTAGTTTCTTGTATCATATCCAAAGTATGTATAAATTGATGAACCAATTCTTGTCACAATGACATATTCCATGTCACATGACAATTTTCAATATGCTCAATAGGATTTGTCAATCATGTATATTTTTGGCTATTATAAGACATATTCTCATGAAATCTTATTCCTAACAACTATTAGCATTGAGGCCATTGTTGAATAAATTTCTTATTAGGAACCCATCACCTAGCGAGTGTACCCTTCAGTGTAACATCTAGTGCTAGCATGTGTTCAGGTTCCAACGTGTTTTCCTCAAAATATGTAACAAATATCTCCAATTAAGGAAATACTTCATACGTAGGTAGATCACATACATGAGTACCTACATGTTGCAAAGATTTCACGATTCTTGTGCACGCTCACATTGACACTTCATGTAATTGATTCTTCCAATCCTCTAGAGCTTCTCTTGAATTTGATGTACATGAACTAATACTTCTCTAACTCATATTACCATCAGTTTTTGGATTGGCATAATCACCCATTGCAAAGAAAATATTGTAAATATTATCCAAATATCATTCTTGTCCTTCATTGTTCACTTGCTTGATATACCTCTTACGTTACATAGGATCAATTAGGGCGGCCACCCGTAGCTCTTTATATTAAAATGACAATATTGTCTTTTTTAGTTGATCCCCAGAAGTGTGGGATGCAGATTTGTATCATTGACAATATCTATGACTTCAAAATAAAAATAGGTTTGCGTTAATTTTTGTGTTAAAATAAAACAAAGGACCACTGAAAGAATAACAAGCACAACAGAACAAAAGAGAACACAAATATTTATCCTCGGAAACCCTCATGGGGAAGAAACCCTAGAAAAAAATCCTCTATATAGAATTCACGCAAGTAGAGTGTGTTGCCGCCTTTTCACACACCTGGGTCACGTGGCAAAAATCTTCAAGCCACTCGGTGTGTCCTTGGGGGCAAGTCTCGAGTCAAGGCTATCACCTTGTTCTTGACTCCTCCGTTTAGGCTCAACTCCTAACGAAGCCAAGGGGGGTAGACCGTATTAAGTTACTAAGGATGATTTCTTAGTGGGGTGATGTTAAACTAAATCAGTTATTTAGGAGTTTGAATATTTTAACTATAAACAATTAAAGATGACAAGACATGAAGATAACACACGAAAGCACAAAGCTGATAAACAATATATATATGAAGCAAAAAAGACCAGTTCCTTAATAATGGAGTCAAATCAAAGAGATCAGTGTGCTTCCATGTGTTTGGAGTGAATGTTTTGCGATTGCATCTTGGTATGTTTTAAGTTAAAAATGAAGTATGAATTGATTAAATTAGGCTAAGGGGGGACTCCAGATATACCCGAGAGTACTTGGAGTATGTCCAAAACAAAACCTACACGGCTACCCGCAAGGAATATGTGGGATGAAATGGAGTCTCTGGGGCTATGTCCGTAATGCACCCATTAGGGTGTGATAGATATCGGCGCCCCGAGGTCACTTTTCAGTAGGTTCCCACTTCCTTTGGGTATTTTGCCATCGTAAAGGTTTGATCGAGGTGTTGGATTTTCACCTGATGGTTTTTTAATTGGGGAGGGTGAGTCCTAATTATGCTAGACACCCAAGTGATTTTGATACAGCTTGAGTGATCAGACAAACCACAGCCAAGTGCAGAGCATACACACTGGAGTCTTGTAAATTTTAATAAGTTTTTAAGAGATGTGTTCTTGTTTAAAAGAAAAGCCTCCAAGAACCTCTTTTGATCCAAGTGGATCTCAATCGGGAAATCAAGGAGGGGTTAATTTTAAAGCTGCTGATAAACAAATGATAGAAAAAATAAAACAACTACACAAATATTGTTTTCTGATTAATCCTACCGCGAATCTCTTTCCCATTTCGGGTCACTGGGGAAATCGTGGGGTAAGTATTATGATTACTTTTGAAAGTAATATATGGAATATGGAATTAAAAACAAGATCAAAAATACTACCCTGCAAATCAGATCAATTCTTGTACAAGGAAATAAGTAGAAAAAGACGAAAATGGCACCGACGTGAATCCCCCCAGGGGGGATGGGGAATGGGCTCGAAAGAGCCTATTCAAAGAAGTATTTTATTACAGTGGTTACAATATCAAAGAAATGATAAATCAGAACTTTCTTGGTCCTTATACAGGCTGAAACCAAGATATTACAGTTTATACAAAAAAATTACAAATTATGTGACAAAAGAGAGACCCCTGGGGGGATTTGAGCGCTCCAAAATCCACTTTGGACAGAATATTCCTTTCTTCTCTGTCATACCTTCTAAATGACAGCTATTGAGTTAGAATAACAAATTCCCAAAATAACTTTAAGAGTACCTTTGGGTCAGCCTACTTTATCTCAAAAAATAATGAAATTAAAACTAGCTAAACCGACGAAAAAGGAACCAAGGAAAGCAATATTTCCTTGGGATATTGGCTTGATGTTTGTGTAGCCAATTAAAATGCACTGATATTTCAGAATATTTAAATTTATAACAGCGAAAGGAAATCTAATGCATGTGATCTACAAGTTTTCCTTCAAATTCATGAAAAAAGTACAATTTCCCTACAACTAGATCTGGGATGCTTATGATATTTTTTTAAGTGCAAGATCTAGGATGTGAGCTATGAAATATTATATCTATGTATATTCTACTTTTATGAAACAGATCCAAATAAAATCACAGCTATAAACTGAAAAGGTAACCAAGTAAAGTGTTGATTTTGAGGGAGGAAGAAGAGGAGAAAAGTGATGGTTTCCTTGAAGATCCACAGTAGATATTTCAGGTGGAATGCCGAGGGACTATACCTTTGAAATTTTTTGAAGAGAATGAAGAAGCAAACTAGATCAGCATCCTCTCCAAAGTATGAACCTGCAACTCAGCTGAAATCAAAGAACTTGCCAAGAAACTTGTGAGATCCGATTAGTACATACAAAGAGATTCAAGATAACATGCATATAAGCTTATAGGACATGCTAATATAGATCTCTAAACATGCATCAAAGGAGAGTGACAGTCAATAAACTTATTTACCAACACCTTTCCTACCAAGATTGTAATAAGCTAATTACTAATCTTAACCACAGATCTACAAGAAATGAGAAAAAAATGACCATAGATATAGGTTATCTCAGTAAAAAAATGGCAATAATCATCCACACATGTAATGGCACCACACCGTATTGCCTCCAAAGCTTTTCTTTATTTCAAATGAATAATTACAACAATACAATAGCAGAAGCACCTCAATCCCAGTTCTAACTAGCTTGGAAGAGGAGGCTGTTCCTGGATATATACAATTTACAGGCCATCCAGCCTAGGGGGGGGCACAATTACTCATGGAATCAAGTGAAATCAACTGATGGAGAGTCCATCAATGCCTGATATGTGTCTAGCTGAGCTAGATCTGAGTCTCACTGAGTGCAACTGTCAATCGGGGGGCTGATCTGACTGACACCTCAACCTGTTGACTGAAGAATCCACCAAAAATCATCCAGTTGAGCCAAAAACGTGTTGAGGAGAGAGAGAGGGCGAAATTTCCCATAAAGGATGCTCAAGATCAACTCTGGATCTGATTTGGTCACCTCCTTCAGTCAAGGATTTGTCAGATCTAGTTAATCTGCTTCAGATTTGACTGATTTCAATCAAATTGGCTGAGAATCCATTGATTTATTGATTTTGGATTTGCTTCATTATTCATCAATTTATTAATTAAAATAATCAATAATTGATTTTTGGGGCTTTCTGACCTGAGTGATGGAAAATCACTCAAAACTAGGAAATAGTGGGTCCATGGGTTTACATGGTGCTCTTAGCTTGAAAATAAGCACCTACATGACTGAAACCGATTATTTGGCCCACTTTTATTACAAAATCATTTTTTCCAATTAAACTATTAAAAAATAGCCTAAGTTTTGGAAAAATTAAAATTTAATAAAAAACACTGAAAAAAACTGAAAAATTGAAAAACACCTAGGGGGACTTAGACATGTTCATATGACTCAAAAATAATGTCTAGCATGCTTATACATTGACACATAGACTCTAATAACCTCAATAGGACTAAATTCCAAGCCAACCACCCCAACTTTGGAGGTATGGAGTGAAAAACTCAGAAATTATCAGTCGTTTATTCAACAACCAATAATAACCAAGGGAAAAAACACCCTGGGCTGATCGGATTGACAAATGAAGTCTAAGAGACCGAGTCTTTTATAGACACTATCATGCTAGAACATTTATTACAATTCCCCCATGGGGTATGAACATGTGATATGATACAACAAAGCTTCCCGAAAGCAAGACTGAAAGTTCTCTGAAGTCTAAACAAGTTATCCCTGTCCGGTTCACCAGGCTCACTTGATAGAAAACCACTAAGTACAACTTAGGTGGTAACAGAGTGTAAGATACAAAGAACAAGACTAGACTACTTCCTCTCCTCTAGATGGATTGTTTCTTCTCTCTCTAGCACCATCGATTCATTTCTATGTGTGTCCAAATGAGCGAGGTGCATACCCTATTTATAATGATCAATGGAGTATTCTAATAACCCAACAGGGATGAATTCTCCTCCCAATCAGGTCTCACTTTCCTTAGGAGACTAAAAAGAAAATTAATAATACTTTTTGTGGGTACTACTAACCCGACTTACAATGGAGGTTTTACCTCAATACTTTACATGACCAATTTCATCAATGACATCCCTAGCCAGGGGAACATCATATATGAAGGAGGTAATAACAATAATAATACAAAATAGAATATCTTCTACAATTACATTTATTTAACACTCCCTCTTTACAAGGAAGCTATTTTATAACACAATAATACATCTATCCAACTAACTAGTAAGTCTATACGTCATAGGATATTTTCAAAGCTATATCAACATTATCATTATCCATGGAATATCACCATCATGGAGCATCACATCCCGATCATCACTTTGTGAACACATGCGTAAAAGAATTGTATATCAACACATAATAACAACCATAGCATCTCGCCGCATCATCATAAGCAATGCATCACATTTCGTCACATTGTCACGAACATCAAATCTCATCGCATGATCACGAGAAACACATCTCATTGCATAATCATGAGCATCACATATCATTGTATTTTGATGAGCATCACATCTTATCACATCATAACGAGCATGACATATCGTTGCATCATCATGAGCATCACATCCCGTCGCATCATCATGAGTATCACATCTCGTCACATCATCATGAGCATCACATCTCATCACATCATCACGAGCATCACATATCGAGCATCACATCACATCACCTACAATAAACACAACAACAAAACTTAATGTGAAATCACACACAACATCAAAAGATGTTGGACTGTGCGCAAATGAATACATAGCCACAATGTCTACAAATGAATTCCATAATACAACGTCTACAAATGAATTCCATACCACAACGTATGCAAATGAATTCCTTACCACAAGGTGTACAAATGAATGCCATACCATAATGTTCATAAATGAATGTTGAACCAAAATTTCTACAAATGAATGACATACCACAACATATGCAAATGAATTCCAGAGCACAACGTCTGCAAATGAATATCAGACCACAATGTCTGCAAATGAATTCCAGAACATAATGTATGCAAATGAATGCTAGACCACAACATCCACAACTGAATGTTGGACCACAACGTCTACAAATGAATGTCATATCACAACGTCTACAAATGAATTTTGGGTCATGACGTCTACAATTGAATTCCGGACCACAACATCTTCAAATGAATGTCGGGACAAAAATTTTGCAAATGAATTCCATACTAGAATGTCCAAAAACTAATGTCGGACCACAACATCTGCAAATGAATTCCAAACTGCAATGTCCACAAGTGAATGCAGGACCACATCTCATTGGGATCTTCCTATTTGAATATGTGACTAACCTTCTCAAGATGTTCCTTGTGAGGATGCCACCAGTCATGTTGGGATCTACCATTAGTGATACAACCAGTCACACAGGGATCCACCCTCGGTGATGTCACCAACCATATTGGGATCTACCCACGAACATACAACAAGGCTCTCTATACAGTGATCAGATTACTGTGGCTCATCATTCTCTTCTTATACATCAAGGAAAACTATGTACTTGAATATGATTACCATCTCATTCTGTTATCATCACTCCTTGTCCTGGGAAGTCCTTTTGGACTACACCAAGATTGTCTCTAAAACATTCAAAATTCACACGAGACAAAGGCTTAGTTAAAAAATCTGCAACTTGTTCCTATGTAGGAGCATACTAAAGCTTCATGGATCTTCTATGAACCATATCCCAGATGTAATAATACTTTATCTCTATGTGCTTTCACTTATCATGGAACACTTGCTTCTCTATTAACTTGATACAAGTCTAGTTGTCATAATAAATATAAGTTTCATCCATTTTGGTATCAAACAATCTTGCAAATAATTTCCGAAGGAATATTGCTTCACTACAGGTTGAACATGATTAAATGTATTTAGCCTCTGTTGTACTGAGTGCAACATTGGTCTTCTTTCTACTAATCTATGAGATCACACCTGATCCCAAACTAAAATTCCTAAAGTGATCTTTCTGTCTTCAACACTTCCTTCCCAATATGAATCAGTGTAGCCACATAATATAATCTCACTATCAGTTGCATATTTGAGGCCAAAATCCAATGTACCCTTTAGGTACCTCATCACATGTTTTGTTGCAACTAGATGAACATGCTTGGGTTCTACCATATACTGACTTAATGTGTTCACGACAAAACATATATTTGGTCCTGTATTTATCAAATACATTAGTGAGTCGATAATCTATCTATATAGTGTGACATCTATTATTTCTGAAGACTCATCATTTAGGAGCTCTAGGTTTGTGACCATAGGAGTGTTCATTTCCTTGCAACCCAAAATCCTTGAGATATCAACTGCATATTTTACTTGGTTTAGGAATATTTCACCTTGGAATTGCCATACTTTTAATACCTAGGAAGCAATGCATCATGCCAAGATCTTTCAATTCAATTTTTTTTGCAAGATTCTTCTTGCATTCACTAATGAGCTTCTCCTTTCCTGTCAAAAATAGCTCATTAACCTACAATATCAATATCATGATCCCTCCATCTTCAACCTTATAGTAAAGGTTGGAACTTTCTTTACTTTTGGTAAATCATAGGCTCATCAGGAAGTCATCAATTCTTGCGTACCATGCTCCGGGTGATTTCTTTAATCCATATAATGATCTCTTTAGTTGGCACACATGTGTTTTCTTGTCATGTGTCTCAAAACCTATAGGTTTTGCAATATACACTTCCTATTCTATGAGACCTTTTAGAAAGGTTGTATTTGCATCCATTTGATGTAATTTCCATCTCATCTTGGAAGCCAAAGCAAGAATGGTTTTTATTGAGGTATATGTAGATACTGGTACAAAAGTTTCTTCATAATCAATCCCTTCTTTCTGAGAGAATCCTCGTGCGACAAATCTTGCTTTGAAATTTTAATACTACCATTAGTTGAATGCTTTGTCTTAAAAATCCATTTGGAAGAGACCACTAATTTATCCTTTGGTCTTGGAACCACTTCCCAAACATCAATCTTTAAGCATTAGAGGAAATTTGGGGTCTAAAATGGGCCTCCTAAGGAAAATAATAATATAATAGTTAAAATGATAAAATAATAGTTAAAATAATAAAATAATAGTTATTAATTTTGGAGCAAGAATGAAAAAAACTACTTTTTGTGTTTGTAATTTTGACATATCTCCCTGTGTTTTTACTCAAATTCTAAGTGGGAGAACTCATTGGATGCATAATTTAATTCCACATCCAACGAGTACCCACACTACATACTTTGGATGGACCCCTCTACCCCCAAAAAGAGAAATACTTGGGTACCTATCATATGTTTGGAAGCACCACTATCTATGAGCCAAGTATCACTTCCATGAGATATTGATCTTGTGAGGGATAATATAAAGACATATTCTTCATGTTATATTCTTCATTCTCTATATTCCTCTATTCATCTGATTCATTTTATTTGGTTGCATGGGCATGGAACTTTATGTTCTCCTTTCTAAAATTGTTTTTGTTAAGTGGACAATGTCTGGAGATATGTGCTAACTTATGACATGTATAACATTCATAGGATGGGTAATCCTTCTTAAACTTCTTACCTTTCTTGAGTTCTAGTGATCTACTTGTTGGAGATCTTCGATCCTTCCTTTTATTTCTTCCATTCTTTGTATGCACAGCTAGATCTTCATCTTCATCTTCAGTTAACTTCTCTTCTCTATTTACTAACCGTCCTTCTTCTTGTACACATTCCTCCCATAGCTTGCTGAATTTGGTCATCTTTCTTCTAGCACATATTCATATGATGAAGGAATTCTTGGAATACAATTTAGAGTGGTCATCACAACTTCAAATTCTTCTACCATGTCACCAATGGCTTCTAATTGTTCTTTTATTTGAGATACTCAAGAGTTGATTTCTCAAGGTCATTCTCATCTTGATGTTTTTCCATTGAAAAATATTGGTTAGTGCATCAAACACTTCCTTTGGAGTATTATTTGAGGACAATTAGGAAATGAAGTGAACCTTAATAGAGTTAGCTATGATCCTATTGACTTTTATCGTATCCTTGTTTTGTTTGGTTTTTTCCTCTTCTCCCTCTGGTTCCTTGACCTCTTCTTTGGTGTATCCATTTAGGTCATGGTCTTGAAGGATGAGCATAATTATATACTTCCATGCTCTAAAATTCTCTGCTCCCTCAAGATTTCATATAGATTGGTACTATTTTTCTTCTTTTAATGAATGAGAACCTGAAATTGAAATATAGGAGTTAGCATTTACTTGTTTGAGTATCTTTTCTCGAATGATCTGTAGGATAACGGAGGGTTTGACTAGAAAACCCTAATTTTCCAGGTGTGATCACTTGTAGATATAAGAGAAGGAAAATATGCACCTCCATAAGGAGGGCTAGAATGTATATTTCTTTTCTAGAATCTGAGGATGGAGCCTTGAAAAATAGGATTCCCTAGTTTCTCCTTCAAGTAGTGATACGTAAAAAAATGAAAATCCCCAAAACGAAAAAATGCTTTGACAAAAATATACGCCCTCATAGGGTGAGTTGAATGGACCTTCATTTCTAGATGATATATGGACAGAGGTCTCCAGAAGAGTGAATCATAGGTTGTTGGATTGTAGGATTAGTTGTTTCACAGTGTCTTCTTTCAGGTTGGTTCTAATACCATGTTAATTTTTCTATTCTAATAGAAAAAAGGATCACTGAAAATAGCAGAAAAAAAGAGAACGCAAATATTTATCTTGGGAAAAAACCTCGTGGGGAATAAATTCTAGTAAAACTTCCTCTATATATACTTCACCCAAGTACAGTGTAATATCCAAAGAACAATACTAGGATGCTTCCTCTCCTCCAGATGGATTGTTTCTTCTCTCTCTAGTGGAACTGCTTGAGTTTTGTGTGTGTCCAAATGAGTGAAGTGCCTCCCCTATTTATATTGATTAGTGGAGAACCCTAATTACCCAACAGGGATGACTTCTTCTCCCAATCAGGGCTGAATTTCCTTGGGAGACTCAAAAATACATTTTAATAATACTCATGCGGGTACTACTGACCCGGCTTACAATATAGGTTTTCACTCAGAACTTTACAAGACCAATTACATCAATGACATCCCTAATCATAGGAACAACATATACGAAAGAGGTAATAAAAATAAAAGTACAAAATACAATATCTTCTGCAGTTACATTTCTTTAACAGTCCGTAGTCCCTCCACTTCGACAGAAACTTGTGTCAGTCAACCAACAAGAAATACCTTCGACTCATTAACTAAACAAAATTGAAGAGAAGATCATATTAGTGTCGGTTTTCCCATGATTTCCCAATTTTCCTTTTCTTAATGTCTCACCCTAGGTCTAGTATGATAAAATCCATATCATAATAACCTATATGGGTATTCTTTCTTAACTCGTGATGAGTTTTCGATCTTTTTCCAATGTGATTAACTTTTCTTTCTGGTCGCACACTTGTTTGAGGTTATTAAACTAAAGTCAACAGTTCTTCCATATCATCTTTATCTTATATAAGTGCTAAACAACATTTAAAGAAATTCTTCCACTTGCTTACCTTCTCCGTCAGCTTTCTTTGCAATAAATGTTCAAATATTTGAGGAATATCCACAATTGGTCCACCATCCAATACTAGGACAATAGTAGATGTTGACACCCGATTTCTGTCATTGAACTCATATCATGCATCACACAATAATCCTTTTTATTTTTGGATATCAAACGACACTTTTGTTTGTGTCATTAGTCGAACCCTCGGACTTACGCATGGTGCATCTTGATCTCCTCTAGTTGCAACACCTCCTCTTGTTATGACAACGATATTAGGTTCTAGAGTTTTTATAGAAATATTATGAATATTATAATTTAAATTATGAGGTTGGTTTTGGTTTCTTGGGTTTCTAACTTGCCATTTAGCAATTAGCTGTGGACACTCCTCAAAAAAATGATCAAATTATTTACAATATGAATATGACATTGTGGGATTAGTAAAGGTTCTTGAATAATGTCTTGAATGGTCCACAATTATAACAAATAACTTGGTCCCTTTCATGACCAAGTCCTTCGCCTCTTCCTTAGCCCCTTAAATGACCCCCCCCCTTGGTTGATGGTATTATTCCTGAGCTTTCTCAGCTTGTATATATTCATCATTTTTCATCAGGTAGGTGTCGACCGTATTTTCATGCAGAAACTAGTATGCTCTACAATATTTCTTGTTGTGACCCATAGATCGACACAATTTACTATATACACCAGAAGGTGCACTTCCAATATTCTATAGATACATTAATTCCTCCGATCGATGACCTCTTGTCTAGAAAATTCTACACCAAGGAATTCCTTTTGAATTTATCGAGTTCGGTGCTCTTGATGCAAAATAATTCAAGAAATATAGACATGAATCTTTATGGTGGCCTTCAACTCTACATATTGTACACTAGAATTCTTCTTGAATTTATTTCCCTTTATTAATATCTTGTAATTTCAATGTTAGACTGGAAAGTTGTGACTATATTTGCATCATTCCTGCTTCAGTTTCTCCAATCAATTAAGATTCCAAATTTATATCAATCTCAAGATATTCATGCTGGGATACAATGTTCTATTGCATCGAGGGAACACGGATATGTGGTAGCATTGCTACAATAAAACATTCTTTGTGTTGAACATATGACAAATGTAAACTCACCTTAGCAATCAGATTCTTAAATATTTGGTCAAAGTCCCAAACAAACTCAATCGACAGTTGCTTAATTTATTTTAACTCTGTGATACATTATGACTCGGACTTAGGTTTCTTGAATTCTTCGATCAATCCAATCCATATTTAATCCAATGATTTCTAATGAACTCTTGCGAGAAACACTAAAAATTTCATATACCAATCAAGAGTACGACCCTTAAATATTGTGATTGTATGAGCTCTTTTTATAGCCTCATATTGGACCTATCGTAATTTAAAAACAACTTTGCACGAGATCCAATGTTTCTCAAGGTATTCCAACCCATTGCCATTGAATAAAAGTAACTTTATGTCACTCCCCAACATTCTGTTTACTTGGGGTATTGTTAGATTTGAATTAAATGTCCCACCAATAGGAACTCCTTGACTGCTATCTTTACTATTAATGTTACTTTGATTTACAAAACAACATTTCAAAACTCTTGTAGGTCTTACCTCAATTGTTGGAGATGTATGTGGGGTCGTGGGTATGTCGTAATATTGTCTGGATGTGGCACTTCCTCTTCTCCTTCAGATATTAGCCGATATTCTTCCTCTTCATCACAATCTTCTCTATTGAGGTGTGGTGCAAACTCATAGTCCCTTCCTTCAGTCACGGTGCAACTCCCTCTTCTTGTTGGATTCCTTCTTCTCTTCCCCAACTGAAATCTGCTTCCACTCCTTAGGTGGCCACCCACTTACTCATTCTCACTATCAACAGAGAACATCTCGACTCATTCTGGTCCGTCTTGTTCAATAATTTCTTGCGACATCATGTAGGTCCTCCACACACAAATATCTAGTCGTCGGACTCCATCCTCAGGATCCCTTTCTCACAAACCAACATCTTTATCCATATCTCTAAATATTTCAAGTAACTTCCTCAAGGTTCTTGTAAGAACTCTCTTTCTGTCTCACTGTATGATCTTATCGTATCGACTGCAATCTCAGGAATATATCTCTCCAATATGTTATCAACCCAGAAGTTAGAATCCCTAGAGAAAGAATTACTGACTCTTTCCAACCATTGGATTAGCTGAGGAGTGGACTCTATGGGTTCTCCACCTTGATTATTTTTCCTTTGAGTCGCTAGTTTCGACAACCATTCATGCAACAGAATGAGAAATTTACTAAAGAATTTTTTTGAATATCTGAGTAAATATATCTTTCTAACCATTCTCTTCGACTAGTAAATTGAGATCCTTCACTTTCTTCCCATGCAAACTCTCTTTCTCTGTAATCCACGCAATCTTGAATCTCTAGTTTCGTTGGATACCAAAACATGTGCCTTCGCAATGGTCTAGGTCTTGGCAATGAAACCATTTGTTGGCGTCAATTCCACTGACCCAAGTTCATATTTATTTTCTATCCAACAAAGTCCAAGATATCATCTCAATGGAATCTAACTTTGTTTGAAATACCTATGAGGAAAGTAATGTTTCACTAAAGATATCCATGGAAACTTCCAGAACCAGGTTTTTGCAGTTATGGAAGGGGATTTCTTCATCTAAACATTAACAAGCTATTTGACCGAAATAGAGGAATGGATTACCGTCGGCATAGAAAGAAATAAGGCCAATCGTTTGACACATTCACATCATAGAAGAATATATAGAACCGTTTATGGATGCATGACATATAAAACATACACATATAAAACCATAGTTATTGTTGACATTCTAAAGTAAAAGTGCGACAAACTCATAAAGATTCAAACACAATGCATACATACATCAAATACACATATATTTGACATGGAAACCCATGAGGAAAAAACCACAAAAGAGCTCTTCATCTAGCATGAGTAATATTTGGAACGCTTTTGGTCTGTGCACACAGCTTGCAGACTTCTCTTAGAATATTCTTTATAATGAATGGTTTTTTCTCTGTCTTTCTCATGTTTTCATGTTTTCTTTCTTCTTTTATGTTAACCTCTCTGTCAAAATCACAAGTCATCAAAAGTCCATAAATTTATTTTGTCATCCATCCTTAGTCATTCGTTGTCTACACACAACTTGGATCGACACTGTCTACATCTTACATTCCTTGTTCCAACCATCGACTAGTTTTCAACTAA
>LPNX011056904.1:16445-40547 GCA_001517045.1 Pseudotsuga menziesii
TGGGAACGAATGGGGCGGTGGTGTGTTAATATGAGTTAGGAGGAAGATGGAGTGTTGGATAGAGAGAGAGAGAGAAAGAGAGAGAGATGGTGGTATGTTAGGGGGTTGGGGAATAGATAGCAATATGAGTGTTATTTGTAGTTGGATGAGTTGAGGAGTAAGAGAGAGTGAGAAAAAGGATTAATAAAAGTTAGGGGGTAGAGAGAGAAAAATGATGATAAGATTAGGGGTTTGGAGAAGAACTTATGATGATTAAAGGGAAAGGAGGTATAGCTATAAAGTACGGGTGTTTGGGCTATAGAAAAAAAGGAAAAGTAATGGAGAAGAATGGCGAAAAAAAAAACGGAAAAAAGTATACCCAATAAGTACACCGAGATGCACCAAGTCAAATCCACTAAAGGTAATGTTCACCGATTAAGGGGAGGCTCAACTCCTTTCACGTCTACATCATGCAGCCAAGGCAAAGACAAGGTTCCTCACTCCATTAATCATCTATCCAACAAATAACATGTGACGTCAGGATCTTCCTCAAGAAACGTCCATGCCCCGTAAGAAAAGGGCTTACACATTCTTTAAAATTTAGTTGAAAATAGAAAATATACAACTTTTAAATATTAAGGATGGAAAATAATAATAATAAAAGTTGTTAGTGATTAATAATAATTCACTATTAAATTTGACCATGCCCATTTTGCATTTTCGTAAAAGCAAAGCGCTCCCGAAGCGGTGTGATAGAAGACTTGTCTATAAAGTGCTCATCAGTACACAGAAAACACATCTTATCATCTTTCATACAACGCCAGTGTTTATCAGAACAAGTCCTGCGATATCATTCACTGAAATTTTCGTTACGCGATGGCTACCAACGTACGGTTCGATTCATCCCAGAAACGGTCGCGTTTTGGTGGCATTAAAGCTGGAGTCTCTGTGGCTTCGGCTGATGGTAGAATGGAGAAAGAGGTGTTGGACGCAGATATCTTATTGCCATCTGTTCTGCCATTCAAGAAAATACAGACATCAGTCAAGTATCCCGACGGCCATTCAAACAAGAAACCATGGAAGCATTTAAAGCAGATCATAAAGGCAGAAAACTATGATTCTTATCCTGCGGGCGAGCCCAATTATGTCAATATTCAATCTACGCCCTCCAGTTATCCTGCGAAGACTTATTGCGACATTACGGGATTCGCCACATCCTACAAGGATCCCCGTACCAAACTTCGGTATGCAAATACCGAAATGTTCAAGCACGTAAGAAGCCTTTCCGATAAAGATGTTGAGTCGTACCTCGCCCTTAGAAAAGCCGCAGTTGTATTGAAATGAAATAGGTGCGAATTATCTATATCACTGATCACAGCTGTGAAGAAATGAAATGTTTCATGTGATATTAAAATATATAGCAGCAGTTAGTTGGATATCATGAGTATATTAGCAGGTATTGGTTTTTCGTATTTTTCTGTTTCCTGTATGGAATCGTATTCGTAATATTTGAATTATGCTACTGTGATGTAAATTAGTTTTGAAATGAATTTTTAAAGTCCAACTATGCTGCTGTGATGTAAATTAGGTTTGAAATGAATTATTAATCTCGAGTTATGCTTCTGTGATGTAAATTAGGTTTGAAATAAATTTTTTAACTTGAATCTGTATCATTATCATTCAAATGTATCTAATTTTCAGTAAGTGTAAACCACAACAGTTGGCACCATATGTTTTCTTCAAGATCATTATTTCTCCATATCGTGTGCCACCTTCCCATAGCACTGCACACATTGAATTTTGCTGGTTTCTGATCCAACATTGCAGACAATAACAAGATTGCCAATCCTCTGTTCTCTGTGGATTGTGTGCTACACAAGGATTTGTTGTTGCCTCCATTCCTCCTGCCTTTGAAAGCTGCCCCCCTTTACAGATTTGTAGTTCAATTCCTGACGTAGGCTCTACTCTACTAGACCTGACGGAGAATAGTGCCATTCTTTCCAACCTGCAGACTCAACACCAGATTGCGTGGGAGAGATCGTACTCCTCTGTTTTGAAGAATAATTCTGAATCACATGCTTTGTAGGAGAGCTTCGTGGATTGGGTTGTTCGCTTTTCTTTGTTTGGTTCTCGTTGTTAAAGTTCAGGGCTCCTTCCACTTTTGGTTTTGTAGCTTCCACACCTCCAAATAGAACCGTGGCTTGGCCCTTTGATAGTCTCTCTTCACTGTGGTTCACGTCTTACTGAAAACTGGTGTCATTGGTTATGGGATTGCATGGATAATGGGAAAACAGTGGTAACAGCATTACATTTCTAAAGCTCATCCTACACACAATATATTAATTATGTGTGAATCATTAACAGTTGTTCCCACAAAACACGACCATAGTTCCCGAGTTGTTTGTTGGAAATATTGTTTACTCGCTGATCCACATAGCCAACTCTAGCATGGCAAACAGCCTAATAGGAGAAAGAGTTCACCTCTCTCATATATAATTTACTCAAGCTCTCTCATATATAATTTACTCAAGCTAAGTCTCTAGGTAGATAGTTATTACTATCTTTAATATAAGTTTGTAAAAGTTTTCTATAAGAAGTAGATTGTAATTAGATATAACACACATAAATAAAGAGGAAAAGGGAAGAAAAGTGCAACTGTGCTAAGAAGAAGAAGGAAAAATTCCATGAAAAGTTTGAAGCTCAAGCTTTTGTGTTTTGTGAAAGGGTTGACAAGGAAAACTCACTAAAAGATGAAACATCCTTGTAAATTTTCAGATTTGATTTTAAGGCTATAGTTCTTTGTTATGCCCCACAAGATATATAAATCCCAAGTCACCCTTGGTGAAAACTGTTTTTCATATCCCAAGTCTTTAGACTAAGAAATATCTTCTTATAAGGTTCCACCAAAGGTTGTTCGATCAAATGAGAAGTTGGTTGCAAGAGTAATTCCTTAGGGAAAAGAGTGTCAAATTTGAACTTCTTCTAACTCTAAAACTTAAGTCATCATTTCACATTCAATTCAATATCATATTCATCAATAGACTATGCTTCAATAATTAGTTTATCAAGTTAAACACGTAATTATCAACACATTGCATAAGAGACACAAGGTATAATATTTGTAATATTTTTGTATTTCAAATGGATATGATAGTGAGGCAATTCAACACCTACTGAAACAAAGATCACCGACTCCTTATCTAGGATCCTCCCTAGTTTTTCTTATATTCTACTAAGAAAACATGTACACGACCCACCTTGTAGTTAATACACAGATTTGTCACATTACATCACATACATCATCATTCTTGTATCAATGTTCTTCATGTAGGTTCATCTTCATTCAGTCAACACGTCATAATCAAGTCTTCAAGTTTGTTCATGCTGATCATGCCAAGTTATCCAACAATTGTAATCAACCATGTCATCATTCTATCCACATCATCTTTTTGTTCACCATCATGTCTTCACTTGTCATGCACTTGTCACTATAAAAATTTTCACTGTTGTTGTATTGTCAATTCAACTTAAACAACCAATTTATCACATCAAAGGAAAGCCTTCTCAAGAAATACTTCAATCATAACCAGTCCAAGAGTGTCCTCCACAAATATATCATAGAATTCAGTTGTGTTGTATGGCAATAAAAGTGTTAGAAAAAATATCCCAGGAAAGCCCTAAATATGATTTAGATCTCTGTGTACATATGCCATTACAGTTTGAGGTTACAATCATTTGAAAAACAACATTCTATGGTTCCAAACTACTACCAATTATGACTAGCTGCATTATATAAGAGCAGCACTGGTAGGAGAGGTTACTGCTATAGTTGTGCCATCAATCTTCATCCAAAAACAAAAATCAGACTTAACAAAAAAAACACATTATTTCTGCTCTTATATAATGCGGCTACCAAAATCCTCTTTACATACCCGAAAATCTCAGAGATAATTAAAAGACTTGTTTGCCTCAATTTGTTGCCTCAGACTGTCAAAATTTGTTGCTTCAGACTGTTTAAAATTCGATGCCTCAAACATCCAAATTTTAGAGCTCTTTTTTCATCGAATTTCCACACAAAAATGAAGGCGTTCACTTGGTATTTATACTAGTTTTTCATAATAAATTTTATTGAGCCGACCTACTGTAAAACAATTTTAATTTATGTATTTTTCTTCTAGCTTACCAACTTGTCTTAAGAATATTTATTTTTCATTTAATAATTTCAAGAATTTCATTTTGAGATAATTGTGACGTCGGGTCACTTTAATGTGGGTGCCCTAATCATTTATCCTGAATTGAGATAGGTGAGGAGCCCACAAATATTGAGGATGTGCTGTGAGATGTGCAACTGTTCAGAGTCGACATGGAAGATGATTATTATGCTCAAATAATTCAATTCTTGACAACAGGAGTCGCACGAGAGGAATTTTCTACTAGTTAGATGAAGCAGTTGGTGGTAAGGTCTTCAGACTTCCAGTTGATCACCGAATAACTATATAAAATAGGAACAGATTAGATTTTGTGGCGATGTGTCCTACTGCATGAACAAGGTAAAATTATGGAAGAATAAAATGCAGGAGTTGTTGGTGCACACTACACAGGTCGAGCTACTACAAGAAAGGTACTTCATGTAGGGCTCTAGTGTCCTACTATACATAATGATGTGATGAATTATACACGGAGTTGTGATGTCTCTCAACACACTAGAAAACCATCACGAAGGGATGATATGCCACTAATACTACAAGTAATGTTGCAACCATTTGATAAATGGGTTGCGAATTTTGTGGGACCAGTCAACCCTCCTGGGAAGAGAACTAGTGTGTGGTACATCATTACAACCATAGACTATTTGATGAAGTGGGAAGAGGTCACACCAATCGTGGATTGTATAGCTTCAACAATAGCCAAGTTCCTATTTGATAACATTGTAATGCATTTCGGATTCCCAAGAATATTGATGAGCGGCCAAGGAAGTCACTTCATCAACCACACAGTAAGCGCGTTGATGGAGGAATTGTAGATTTAGTGCAAGAAAAGTACTCCATATCATCCATAGGTGAACAAGATGGTGGAATGATTTAACAATATATTGTAGCATGCACTTACAAAGGTATGTAATTTTAACTGTGATGACTGGGACTTGAAGATTCCAGCAATGTTGTGTGCATATCGCACCACTTGCAAGATATTGACAGGGAAAACACCATTCAAATTGGTATATGGGAAAGAGGATGCCATGCCGATGGAGTGCATTGCTCTGAGTCTTTGCATTTCCACAAAAAAAGGGTATGGATGATCAAACATCACTCACAGAGCATGTGGAGCAGTTGGTAAAGCTCAAGGAGGACCGGTTTATTGTAAGATTCCATCAGCACGTCAAGAAGGATCGATAGAAGGCTTGACATGATCGCCACATAAAGAAAAAACAATTTTAGCAAGGAGATTTGGTGTTGTTATACGACAACAAGTTCATGAAGCATCCAGATAAGTTACGGATGCATTGGTTAGGTCCATATCTTGTTAATTCTATTACTTCTAGAGGTGCAGTTCAAGTGCAGCAGTTAGATGGAACAATGCTAGTGAATCTTGTGAATGGTAGCCGACTAAATCCCTATAGGATAGGGCCATAACTGCGCAATGCTTATGGCACTGCTCAATGAAAAAAAAATTAGCGTTGATGGATAGAAAGAAGGAGGGTGCTCCAGGAGGAAGTGGCTATGCAAGAGTAGGACTCAATAGTGCATCTAGGAAGACAGGTTGCGACAGCTGTAGAGCCATGACATAGTTAAATCAGCAATAAATGAATACAATTAAAAGCAGTTAGCTGGAGACACTCATTGAAGCGATGCACATTTATTTCTGATCTGACCATTGGATTGAAAGGATCATCGGTGGATTTGGGTCTTTAATGATGGATTTGGTCATGATTACCACATTTGATTTGGTAATGATGAGGATGGATCGAATTGATGCTATAAGAAGATTCTCGATGCGGGTTGGAAGCACCATTATGCTAAGCCAAGTTACCGATTTGAGCTAAGTTTAGAAGTGTAGAGCATGAATTCGAGTGTATTGAGCGAGTTACTAAGGCTAGAGAGGGTATGTGACCATTAGATCATTGTGAAGTTATGGTGTGGCATGCAGAGCACCCAAAACACTATCAATATTTCCAGTGAGTGATATTCCCTAGTTAGACTAGTCACCATTGTAGAATAATTCGTGAGTATGAGGGTACCAAAGGGGAGGAGGGTTGGGAAGAAGCCAAGCTATCTGGCGCCATAGAAGAGACAGACTCAAATGTCCATCAGGGTGTAGGAAGAGGCAACTGTGTAGATGGGGCCGTCGAGCTCCAATGGGTTAGAATCAGCCTCTCTAATAGGGGTTTTCACCAAGGACATCCCTACGTACATACAGCCCACTTGACCTGATGCACACAAAGTATCAAAAGTATCAACCGAGGATTCCACTATTGCCAAAGGGGATGGTATGCAATAAAGATATTGTGCTTGCACTAGTGTAAATGAAGTATGATGACCAATTTTGCTTGCATTAATGGATGTAGAAAATGATCCCTATGTGTCGCTTCCTGTAGTCATAGGTGTGTCAATAGTGTATATCCCATAGGATTGGGAGAAGGGGCTAGACAAAGTTGGGTTCCTAGGGTTGATCAACATGCCCCACTTTGAGAGACTAAATGAGGCAAATTCCTTCGTCAAGCCACTTTTGGTATTATTTCATGGCGACACGTTATGGCTAGACACACCAGTCTCAATCACAATTGAATTTATTTCTAACATCATAGGGATACCGAAGAATGGGTCGGACCCATCAAAATATTTCAAAGGATGGTACAATGATAAATGGTATTCTGCAAGGTTGAAGAATAAATATTAGTTGCAACATGATGAGAGGGCTTACCGCATAGATAGCATTAACAACCAATCAATGTGTATTGGAGCACAGATTCCCGCAAGTAAGATTGTAAGGAATAACCACCCCATTCAATTCACTTCGGGGGTGATTTCTTGTGCACAACAATGTGCGAAGGGGGTGAAAATGAACTGGTCACTCTTCCTGATGAACTAGTTGGCGGAGGATGCAGTGGTGGTCTAGGAAGGAGAAAGGGCCTTTACATATAGTGGGCTACTGATTTTAATTGCACTTGTGGCTTACATGGAGCTAGTTTGTTACCAAGGTATGTATATCAAAGAAGTTAAGGTGTGCAAGGGCACACAATATTAAAATCTATGGTGGGTTGAGGAAGCAACAAGGAAATAGGATTGCATGATCCAATTTTGGGTCTACTGGGAAGCACTAAAAGAAGCATACTCTAAAATTCTCAACCTTTCATAGGAATCCACTGTGAAATATCAAAGGTCACTCGGTTCAGAATCGGACCGCACACCATTCATGTACAAGTGCAGTGCGACCTAGACAGGAAATGGTTTCCAATGCCCTATAAATTGTCAGATGAAGAATTGGACATGGTGATTAATGATTGGCCTATGACATGGAAAGAACCAGTCAGCATCGAATAAGTATCGACGGGGCCGCCAACAGATGTGCCTAAATATTCCATTCGGAAAGATGACCAACAGGACTCTGATGGAGAATTGTCGACATAAACACCCACTGATCTAGAAGTGTAGTGCATATTCAAGGAACTAAGAAAAAACAGGCGCATGGATCAGTTTGCAAGCAGTAGAACTGTGTCAACTATGGAAGCAGAATTGAACCAACTTGTCAAGGATGTTAATGATGTGACTAATGCAGCTACAAAGGAAATGAAGAAATCAATGTAGGAAGAATTAACCGATGTAAGAACCAAACTAGATTATGTATATGGAATTGTTTCAAGAAGAGCACTAGAGAGTATGAATGTGCAAGAAACCACGTCAATCATCACTCAGCCTTGATCTAGGAATGTTAAAATTTCCCAAACTGCGATTGACTCCATAAATGAGGACTTGAATACCTCACTGCAACATTTACAAAGCATATCATTATATATCAACATGTTTCCCACATAGATGTTGGCACAAATGCAGCAAGTCACTAGCTAGGAGTTGGAAGACAGACATAAGGATATCATAGATCGATTTCTATGACCACAAGAGAAATAAAAGGCAACACAAAAAGAAGTTGATGAACTACAGAGCGCAAAGGAGAAGCTGGTGGAAGAAAAAGTGCAGGAGATAGAAGAATTGAAAAAAGCGTAAGAAGAATTGAAGACAAAGATTGTTGAGGAGTTCATAAAGTTCAATAAAGAAATAGTTCGACTCATTTCTAAAAGGCCCACCTTTTCGACAATCGAGTGCACATAGAAGCTACAGTTGTGGATGCTTGTAAGAACATCGCTAAAAACATTGTGTACCTTTATGCAGTCCTGAAAGAAATATAGCTTGAAGAAATTATTGTGCAGTTGAAGCAAGATAAAAATATTTTGAACGCTCTAGTGTATCCAGACACACCACCAAAGCAATTGCTAAGTGGAAGGGTTCAATTGAGGATATACCAGTACAGTTTGAAGAAATGGAACTAGATGCAAAGAAGATCATGGAAGCGATGACTCAACTTTGGGGTAGCATCGTCCAAGATGAACAACTAGAGAAACTGACAAAGAAGTTGTAGGAAGCTGAGGGCCATCTAAAGGAACTGAAGAAGGCATTGTGAACAATGCCACCAATTTTCCATATTATGTGGTCCACAGAATTAAGTGATTTTTAGAAACAACTTGGAAAGGCTCGGGAGAGATAGTGAAAGCGCAATGAACAAATTGATGAGTTCCAAGAGATTGGAGCTCAATTGTCAGCAAAAGAAGTTGCCGCGCTATAGACCATGCAGAAAGGCAAGAAGGAGGTGACAACCAAGCTAGTGGAGTACCCACTCAAGCAGGATTTATTGGCAAGTCAAGACATGGATATGAAAATTCAAGTGCAAGTAAAGGATATCACTTAACAATACAAAGAATTCAAGCTGAAAATAAACGAATACACCATGTTCAACTGACATGGCTCGTGGGAGAGCTAGAGGATTATGTTGGTGGCCTGTTGGAATTTTTTTTGGAACAAACCAGTTGCGCAGAATCACGGATGTTGTGCAAGGGAAAAATACACCGCACAAGTGGAGAATGGCCCCTAAAGCGAACAATCTATTATTTTGCATATTTTGTGTCACATTTTTTTTATTTTGACCATATTTTGTGGATATTGGTTGTGATTTTGTAGAATCAGTTAGGAGTTAGTTAGGAATGTGTCCAAGTGGACCTCGAATGTAAAGGCACAAACCTATAAATAGAAGTATAATTGCAAGTGTCAAAGGGACAGGATAAGGGAGAAATTAGAGATCACTTGGTGAATTGTAACTGTTTTGAAGAACTTGTTGTTTTTGTGCAAAAGTAATATGACATGATGAAGTTGATCTGAATCGTTGTGTTTTCAATGTTTTGTTGTTTTACTATTTTCTGCGACCAATTGATGAATGTCAAGTAAATCAATGAAATGGGTCTATGATGCGATGTTTTATTATCTTAAATGATGATATCTTGTTAGATCTATTTTGCACAAAAGTATGTTGAATCCTATTACGAATGAATGAAGCGATCTAAGCACAATGATGAATGCTTCTGTGAATGTTGATGAATGCTTCTTTGAATGTTAATAAGTAACCAGCTATGTTTATATCACACAATGTTGGGTAAATAGGTATATGCACATATTCCTCTCTTATTCTATGGAAAATTGGTTCCAACATCTCTCCCTTGAACGCCTCGAGTGAGACCTCATCCACTTTGTGGTTGTTGCTGGACAGGATAAAAATTGTCTAGGTCGGTGCTCAAGGAGATCATGGTGGCTTAAGGGTCGACAAAATGGGACCCATGTCAACTGGGTTTTGTTGTGTCAATGGATATGTTCCCTGAACATAGTGGAAATGAACTATAATCTTGTTGTTTAAGAAGCACAAGAAGATTTAGATCCAACAAGTGATGAAATACTCTATTAGGAAGAGGATGTTTCAACACAAACATAGAATAAGAATGCTACTTAGGTGAAGTTTCTTGTGACAAAGAAAAATAATATCAACCGATATTTGAAGGAGATGTAGATTCGAAAGAGTTGATCTAAGCTCTATATCTAGAATATGGTTACAACTCACCTACAACACTAAACACATCACCATAGGTAAGATCTAGAGACTTATCTCCAAGTGCATTTTTAAGTACAAGTAGTACTAACATTGCAAATAGAGGACAAAGGAGTCTAGCTAACCAAAATTGTGTTGCGACTGTACCGACAGTAAATACAATGGCTAGAGCTGAAATTAAGTTACCAATATTCAATGGAAATGGATTGGAGAACCCAGAACAACATAGGTTCATTTGTTAATCTATGTGGACTGTGCGACAGATCTAGGGTGAGAAAATCAAGAAAGCACAGATGAACACAACCGTATGAGGTCGTGCACTTGACCGGTACATGAAATTTTCCATAGTGCCAGTAGGATTTGTCTAGAAAAAGCTCGATGAGATTCAAGTGGGAATGATAGATGAGTTTCAGAAGCCAAATTCTGAATCACAGTGCATTACTGAGATCAAATAAATTAAGTAGCTATCGACAAAGTCTATCTGGGACTTTGAATAGAGAATTAAGACATTAATGGACAATGTAAGCTTCTAAATGGCATACATACATCATAAGGAGTGGTTCATTGTCACCTTATTTTCGCACATCCGAACCTCGTTGATGTTGTTAGGATTTATAATCCTACCTTGTACATATATAGTCTATTAGATCATTTTTCCTATCTTAGGAGTCATTTTCTAGAGTTTGGTTCCACCATGATATTGGTGCCAATAGTGTGCCATTGGGGACACTAGTGTGCCATTTGGTGCCACCAGTTCGATTCCGTACATTTTAGGATCTACTATGAGTGCCACCAATTGCCTCTATCACTTTGTTGTATTTGGAAGGTACTTATGCTAAGTTAATATCTAGTTACATTCAATTAGATTTCCTTTAGTTTAGTTAGCACCTATCTTGCATGGCTACATGGGATTAGACGCCATTTCTCACCTACCTCATCAGTTTAACTGGTTTAACTGATTGATAGAATGAATCATATATGTTGATTTAGAATAGTGAGCTACGATAGTGATTTAGATACTTCTAGTTAGCCAGTCAGTCAAGATTGAGTTGGTAGATTTGAATCTTATCCACATGATTCCAATTCTCCTTATTGTAACATTGTTGTATACTACTGGAATTAATGAAGATTAATGCTATAATTTACTTATCAATTCTTATTAGTTTTATCTATAATTTTTCTTTTTCATTGTTTTATAAATTTGTCTATATTGATCTCTTTGCATTGTAGCACAATAGTTTCAAAACTATCCAGCAGTTTTTCACAAAATTCAATTCACCAGCACTGCAATGCAAACAATGTAGAATAGAGAGGAAAGATAAAAACTGGTTTTATTAATACTAAGAAAGATTGGCTCAAAGTACTCAATATTTGTCTCTACCTTCTATTCTGTAAGAGCTTCCATCCCCAATTGGAAGATACCTTCTCTAGATGGGTTTGTTGAGTCCTTAATATAGGAGCAGGATAAATTTGTTCAAATGGGAGTACTTCAAACTTCTAACAATCAAAATATTCTAATGTCATACTCAACCAATGTGCAAGCCAAACAGAATAATAAGGGGAAAGATCCAAAAGCCTCTTATTTGAATCCAAAAGAGAATAAGAAGTCTTCTGAAGGAGCCTAGATCTCCAAGAAAAAGAACAAATTCAAAAAGATTATATGTCCATACTGAATGAGAGGCTTTCATTATGAAATCTAGTGCATGAAGAATAAAATTGACCAACTTTCAACACTCCTTAAATAGAACCATATTTCTCTTACACAAAGAATAAAGAATTTTGATGTTGGAAAACCGACAAAAGATCATGAGAGGTTCCATGCCTTGAATACTAGCCTCACTTAGTCAAAATATTACTTGATAGATTCTGGAAATCCAACCACATGGTTTCCTCCAAGGAATCCTTCAACACTCTCAATATCACAAGAGGGACTACTATTCATATGTGTGATGACTCTTAGATCGCAGTAGCAGGAAGAGGTTCCATTAAAATCCAACATGGTGAGTTCAAGAATGTTTTCTATGTTACCTCTCTTCCAACAAATGTGTTGTTTGTATATCAGATGAATCACGTTGACTCACCAAAGCAAGTGGTATTTTTCCCTCACTCAGTAGAGATCACAGATATCTCAACTGGGAAGACTATATAGAAAGGAATTGCAGAAGATTCCTGTAAGGATAATGCATTATCACATTTCATGCCATACTTAGATCCAGTACAACCATAGCTTCTATTCAAAGCAGATAAAGTTATCAAAACTTATTTACTTCCTATTGTAGATATAGATTTCTTGCCTAACATTTCAGATTCAGAAGAAGAAGAAGAGGAATACCAACATGATTTTCATATAAATTTTACACCTCAAATATATCTAGATCTATATACAGCATCCACTTCATCTCAATAACCTAAATGGGCTTAGCAGCTCATCAAAGAAGCTGGGGATGTTGTTTGGGATCGAGATGATAAGAGAAGAATGAGGTCCTAGTATCAAAAAGATCATGTTGCATTGTCCCAAACAAATCCACTTCTCCCTGATATGTGCTTCATGATGTTGCTGTCATATCCTCAAACATTCAAGGAAGCTTTCCATGATCCAAGATGGAAGGAATATATGGATGAGGAATTTGATTCTCTACATGAAAATAAAACATGGGAACTTGTCTCCTCACCTCTAGGGATGAAACTTGTTTAGTGGAAATGGGACTACAAGACCAACATAGCCTATGATGGAAGAATAATGAATTACAAGGCTCAGTTGGTGGCCAAAGGATACTCACAGGTTCAAGGATTGGACTATAATGAGACATTCTCTCCAGTAGCAAGAATGGATTCTATCAGAATTGTCTTGGTAGTTGCAACTTCAAAGAGATGGGAGGTACATCACATGAATGTGAAAATTTCCTTCCTCCATGGTGACTTAAACCTAGAAGAGATTTAAAAGAAACAACCGAAGGGGTAAATTTAGGATCCTTCCTTAGTTTCCAAACTAAGGAAATCACTCTATGGGCTTAAACAATCCCTAAGGGCATGATATTCCAAAATGGGTTCCTTCCTCATGTCACAAAAATTTGAAATATGCAAATCAGATTGCAATGTTTACATGCAAAATAAACAGAGACCCTTTCTCTTGATTGTGGTGTATGTGGATAACTTGCTGATTACTAGCAGCTCTATTGCTGGATTGAGAAGCATAAAGTAATCTCTGAACAAATAATTCACTATAACTGATATAGGAATTTCAGAATAGTTCATTAGTCTCAAAGTAAGTCAAAATACTTTGGGAATCATGATCTCATAGTCCATATACTCATTAGACATGCTCTAAAGATTCCACATGGAATACTGCAAGGCAACACCTTTTCCTTTCCTATCTGGCATTAGGCTTGAGGAAGGTGGCTCTACACCATTTGTAGACAACACTCTTTGCAGACAGCTCATTAGGAGCCTTCTATATCTCACACATTTGAGACCAGACATATCCTATGTTGCGAGTGTTGCTTCTAGGTACATGCAGGAGACACATGAGCTGCATTGGAACGAAACAATGCATATCTTGCACTATGTGTAGGGTACTAGAGATTAATATGGGATTCATTATGCAGCTGGTGCACAACTTGATCTCATAAGCTTCACATATTTAGACTTGGATGGAGATGGGAATGATAGAAAATCCACTTCAGGATTTGTGTTTATGATTGACTCTGGGCCAATTTGTTGGTCCAATAAGAAGCAAGCAACACTTTCACTCTCTTCAGTAAAAGAAGAGTATAGGGGAATTGTGAATACAACCATCCACATAGTTTGGTTGCATGGAATCTTGAAATAATTTGAGATTTGCACCTCACCTTCAGTGGACATTTATTGTGACAACCATAATACCATAAAAATTTCTAGTGAACCAATTCAGAAGCAGAGGACAAAGGAAAATTAGGTTCACATCCATTATATTCAGGAACTAGTGGATGGAAAAACTATTACACTATGTTACTGTCCTATGAGGATTAGATTGCAAAAATATTCACCAAGTCATTCACATAAAATAGATTTGTCTTTCTCAGATCTCTTTTAGGTGTAAAGGCTTGATCCATAGTTCTTGCTCCTTCTTATTATTTGAGGGGGAGTTGTTTCCATGATGTTCTCCCCATTTTCCTCGATTTATTACATAAATTTTTAATTATTTTAGATTGTAATGGGTGACTTTTGTCCTTGTTTCAAGGGCCCACAGCTGTCCAAGTTAGGATTAAGCGGGGGTGTTAGGATTTATAATCCTACCTTGTCCATATATAGTCTATTAGATCATATTTTCCTAACTTAGGAGTAATTTGGTAGAGTTTGGTGCTATTGGTGCCACCAATGTGCCATTGGTTGTACTTGTGTGCCATTTGGTTCCACCGGTGGCATTCCGTGCATTTTAGGAGTTACTCTGAGTGCCACAGGTAGCCTCCATCAATTGGTTGTGGTTGGTAGTTACGAAATGCTAAGTTAAGCTCCAGTTACATTCAATTAGATGTCCTTCAGTTCATTTGGCACCATTCTTGCATGTATGCATGGGAGTAGGTGCCATTTCTCACATGCCTCATTAGTTTAACTGGTTAAACTGATTAATAGACTAAATTAGACATGCAGAGTTAGACTAGTGAGATCTGATAGTGTTTTAGACACTTTTAGTTAGCTATTCAGTCATGATTGAGATAGTAGATTCAAATCTTATCCATGTGATATAAATTCTCCTTATTGTAAAACTATTGTATACTGCTAGAATTAATGTAGATTAATGTTGTAATTTAGTAATTAATTATTATCAGTTTTATCTAAAATTTGTCTTGTTCAGTGTACATTGTTCTTACTATTCCACTGCAAAATTATACCTTTCAATTGCACTCATTTCCTACAGATCAATGGTTCAATAATTCAAACAGATGCAATAGAAGATTGTGTTGCAGAAAGAATCTCTGGAGAGAGCAATGATGATAGAATCCTTGTCGATTGGAGACAACAATACAAGAATGATGAAAATCCAGTTGTAGCTAGCAAACCTTGCAGTGTAGCTCCATAACATTGAGAGAGGAAAGGATGTTCAAGAATAAATATGGTGTACACGATGTAGAGAAAACAAACACCATAGATACATTTTCTCGATGCTCATGAAGTATGTCACATCAGGAGCATTGCTATCAACCAAAATGACACTTCTTTGTCTAAGTACTGACGTCCAATATGTCGGGACACAAAAGGACAGTTAATATTGAAGTAACCAAAACACTATAGATGTGCATGACTGATGATACATAATCTCCTGAATAGCTTAATCTATTTTTATTTGGATATTAGGGTTGCACACGCGACTATTTGCATTGCAACCTGCGTGTCATATGTGACTATTTTCATTGCAACTCATGAGTACATTGAAAACAAGATTTTCCCTTAAGAAAAGAGCATGCCACATGCACATTTCCTATATATATACTTGCATGTACCCTAATTTGTTAAGAACCAGTGTCAGCCCTCCTCTTTATTTTTCTAGTATATTTTATTGGACGCATATGCTTTATAAGTCATCCCATCAGTATGTTGTATTATCCCACATTCATGGGGAGTAAGTAATAGTTGTTAATTTGTCTAGTTATTATGTTGCATTATCCCACATTCATGGGGGGTAATAGTTTTTTTTATTAGACTTAGTATATAAGTATGTGTTGAGGCCAACGAAAGCATCAAAGAGTTATTTTGTATTGAGCTTGCTCAAAGAAGGTTTCCCCCTCGAAGTGGCCCGCAATTAATAAAATCTCTTTTGTGATCCATTATTTCTGTTATATCGTGCATTATCATTTTTTATTGGAGGAGGTTCTCCATGTCTAGTATTAGAGCACTTTCCTTGGCACAAGTGAGAATTGTTTTTGTTTGGGAAAAAAAGGGGCAAAATTCGACGGTGACTTTCACATCCATTTTTGAAACTTTATGTGCATATTAAAGAGAAACAAGTTGCATATATGAATTCATCTTTCAAAAATACACAAATTCAAAAAACAAATTATCTTATTTGGAGTTCTAAAAGTGGAGATATTGCATATTTAAAATCAACAATTTTTCAGAATTTCGGTAATGGCCGCAGAAAATTGCAGAGCAAAAAACATTTGACCAAATGCCTAGATTTATATTCTGATATTGTGAGTAGAAGCAAAGTGGTTGTTCCAGTTCTAGAAACAGGTTATAATAACAATTCTGAGTAATATATATCAGGTTATGCTCATTTAAAAAAAAATTGTCCGAAAACCATAGCTCTAATTACGAGTTTTTTGGGCATTGGGTGGAATTTCTGCCATATTTCTTCTGGCACTATGATTATTTCAGTAGTTATTCTTCTTGCATCAATATTACTCATTCAGATCATAGAATAAGCCCTATCCACTTAACTGTGGGAAGTACTTGGGCATAGCCCTAAAACTCATTGTGAGGAGTACCACAGGAACCCTGAATTAGCTGGCCATGAGAGGACCTACCAAGCAAAAAGGGAAACAACCCTTACTGGATTAGCTAGATTCCCACCCATGAGGAAAACCAAATATTTTTCATTTGTGTCCAAGTGGTTAGCAGGTTTACCTGCACCATGGAGTGAGGGGTATTGCCCCAATACGCAAGCCGTTAGATAGCCTCGGTGGCCGAGTGACTCTCATGAACCTTTAGGAAGCTGAACATACCTAGGGTACATATCTATTTCCAGTTGGTAAAGCACATTTTTCTAGAGATGCCACATCATCTCCAGAAAAAAAAAACAAAACAAAAAAAACAAAAAAATTACAAATAATAATAATAATATGATTTTGGCCATATTTTTTTTGTTTTAGCTCTATTTTCCTTGAAAATTCACTGTAACCCTCGTCATTCCACTCTACATATTTTATTCATTGAGGACCCTATCCCAAGTTCCACTTCTTGAAGCTTGAAATTCCACATTGGTCTATTTTGTACGGTTTGTCATAATTTCTTCAATTCTCGACCAATCACCTTCAAATTTTTCCATAGTGTTTGTTTCCGAATTCTGCTTCATCGTCCCTCTTTGAAAACTTTTCTCCTTCTTTTACCCTTCTTCTAAAATTCACATTTTCTATTTCTTTGTCCCTCAGAAAGTGTCCACAACCTACTTACCCACTCACATTTTTTCCTAACTCAAAATTTTTATTTTCTAAAACCCTCTCTGTTTTTGTTTTTCTACCCATTTCCAAAGAAAAAAGAAAAAGAAAATATTGCTTATGATTGTCACCCATGTAGTATCAAATAGACAAATGGAAGAAGAACTTGTCACCCTCGAGACAGAACTTGAAGATGTGGATCAAATATTTCTCAACCTCCATCTGCGGCATTCAGCCATGAACAACTGACAACAACCTAAGTCTTCTGTAGACATTAGGTTCTCTGCTCCCAACAACTTTCATGGGCCGAAGGTTGATTTCCCTTTCTTCAATGCTGATGATCCAACTCAATGGATATACAAGGTAGAATAATACTTTAATATGCATAACACTTTTGATGTCACCAAAGTGCCACTTGCATCATTTCATTTGGAACATGAATCCCTTCAATGGTTTTGTTGGTACATCAAGGATCATTAAGAGCCCCAATGGAAAGATTTTTGCAAACTCCTTTTGCACTGATTTGGCCCTATTGGTTTTGATGAATTCATAGGAGCACTCACCAAACTTCACCAGACTGACACTCTGAGAGAGTATTAGATAGAATTTGAGAAATTAGTCAAGCACACAGAAGGATTTTCTGATGCATTCTATAGGAGTTGTTTTATCAATGCTCTTAAGGATACATTATGATTTGACATTAAAATGTTCTGCCCCAACACAATGATGGAAATCCTAGGGTTGGGTAAGTTGGTGAAGGACAAGATTAGGGCTCAGCAGCGCCCCAAATCCATTTTTTTCCATTCAAAAGTATGGTTCCTCAAAGACATCCAATCCCTCCGACTCCTAGGACCACTCCTATCAAGCATTTGTTTGAAGCCGAGATGCGGGACCATAGGGAAAAAACAAATTTGTTATAATTGTGATGATAAATTCACCCAGGGACATCAATATATTGAACAAAAGCCCTATTACTTGGATGTGGATTCTCTTCCTGCACTTGAAATTTGTGAAGTTTCTCAAGATCCAGTAGACGATTAGGTCGACATTCCGCAGCCGCCTATTGATGCTCATTCTCATGATGAACACAAAGAGATATCTTTCCATGCATTAGCCAACGTCACTACCCCACATACCATGTGGGTCAAGAGTATCTTCAAGAATATCTCTCTTACAATACTCATTGATTCTGGTAGCACCCATAACTTCATTGACCCTCAGATTGCTAAACAAGCTGATTGTTTGGTCCATCCTTGCTCTAGCTTTAAAGTCATGGTTGCCAATGGGAGCACCTTACCTTGAAAAGCAAAGTGCCATAGTGTGTGTATCCCTATTGGATATTATAAATTGCACTCTAACATGTCTTCCATGCCCCTAGGCAGTTATGCTATGATTTTGGGCACTCAGTGGTTATGCACACTTGGACCCATCTTATGAGATTTTGCTGAATTGTGGATGCATGTTTCAGTCAATGGGAAAAAGCACACATTCAATGGCTTACAACCGGGGTCTCTCAGCATCATCATTTCACATTGCATGAAAAATATCCTTAATAATAATTCACATGGTGTCATCACTCAACTCCACTTCATTCAGATGCAACCTTCAGCAGTCTCAACTACTCCCTTGGATATTTCATTCCGATGCACCCTTTAGATGCCTGATTTTTCCAATCCCTTCACTCTTGAGAGTGATGATTGTGACAATGGAATTGGTGTTGTCCTCTTTAAATATGAACATCCCATTGCATTCAATGGTAAATCCCTTTCTAGAAATAATTTAGCTACCTCTACATATGAGAAGGAAATGATGACTATTTTGCACGTAGTACAGAAGTGGTGGCCATACCTCTTAGGGAATCCTTTCTGCAACACGACTGATCACTAGAGTCTGAAATATTTCCTCGAACAATGGGTCTCATCCCCAACACAATAGAAATGGGCTAGTAAACTCATGGGTTATGACTATGAGATCAACTACAAGAAGGCTAAGGACAATCTTGTGGTGGATACTCTTTCCTGCGCATTCGATGCCCATGTTTCTCTTTCAGCTATTACTATGCCTATTCCAACTTGGTTACACTTTGTTCAGCAAGGCTATGTGAATGAATCCTCATTATCTGAATTCAACCAACCATTGGCCAGGAACCCTTCTATGGTACCGCATTCCTCTTGCGATGGCTCTTCTCTAAGATCCAAGGGTTGTCTAGTGCTTCCCCAGAGCACAGATATTAAACATGCGGTCTTTTATGAACTCCATGCTTCTCCATCGGTAGGGCACTCTAGTAAATCATGAAAATATATGGGAGGGAACAATGTTACTTATTTTGGAAGGGAATGCAATGAGAATCAACAAATGGTTTCTGAATGTGCTCCTCGTAAACACCACCAGGGTGAAACTACACTCCTTTTCAGATTTCTCGAACCTTTTCCCATCCCTACAAGGGTTTGGACATATATTTCGATGGATTTCATTCAAGGGATCCCTAAATATGGATGGAAGAATGTAATATTGGTTATGGTTGGTTGGCTCTCAAAATATCGTCATTTTTGTGCTCTCATCCCTCCATATACCACCTCTTCAATCGCATAAATTTTCATGGACAAGATATTCCTTCTTCATGGAATCCCTTCTTCCATTATCTCAGACCGCAATGCAACTTTCACAAGTCATTTTATCCTTACTGACACCAAACTAAATATGATTTAAATTTACCACCCACCAATAGATGGTTAGAATGAAGTCATCAACAACTATTGGGAAACTTATCTTCATTGTTTCACCTCTGAAGAACAACATTCGTGGGAAAAGTGGCTCCCTCTCGTTGAATGGTGGTAAAATACTTCCTACCATACTCCATCTAAAATGACTACATGTGAAGCAGGTTATGGTCACACACCTCTAGTACTCCTTCCATACACCCCCAGCAGTTCACTAGTTCAGGCAGTTGATATGGTTCTTCGAAACTGGCATCAGATTCTTCACATTCTGCAGGACAATATTCACATGGCCAGAACCCACATGAAACACCAAGCCAATCGGCACCATTCTGAGTGCACTTTTCAAGTCGGTGATATGGTTTTTATTTGTCTGTAGCCTTACAATAAATCCTCCTTGAAACTCAAAGGGAATCAAATGCTCGCTCCAAAGATCTCTGGTCCATATATAGTTCTTCAGAAGATTGGGTATGTTGCTTATAAATTGGAACTTCCTCCTTCTTCTCGCATTCAGCAAGTGATTAGCACCAACATCAGAGAACAAATTGTTTTACCAGAATGGGATAATGAAGGATCCATCATTTTGGATCTGGAGGCCATCCTCAATAAGAGCACTTGTCAGCTTCACTCTTGGTCCATCACATAGGTCTTAATTCAATAGCACAACATCCAACCAAAGGATGCTACATGGGAACTGATCCTTCAGATTTAGTAACAGTTTCCACATCTAAAGCTTTGAGAAACAATATTTTCTTAAGAGGGAGGGGATGTTAAGAACTCATGTCAACCCTCCTCTTTATTTTGTTGGCATATTTTATTGGATGCATATGCTTTGTAAGTCGTCCCATCAGTATGTTGTAAAATCCCACATTCATGGGGAGTAAGTAATAATTTTTAAGTTGTCTAGTTATTATGTTGCATTAACCCACATTCATGGGGGTAATATTTGTTTAGATAGACTTAGTATATAAGTATTTGTTGACGCTAATGAAAGAATCAAAGAGTTATTTTGTATTGAGCTTTCTCAAAAGAGGTTTCCCCCTCAAAGTGGCCCGCAATTAATAAAATATCTTCCGTGATCCATTATTTCTATTATATTGTGCATTCTCATTGTTTATTACATGAGGTTCTTCACATAATTTAATGTTAAAAAATATAAATCATGATTAGTCGAGATCAGTCAACCCTTAATTAATAACTATCTCAACTCTCTCAACCATCCTAACCTTCAAAACCTCTCTACTTCCCCATGTATAAATAGAGGGAATGGGATGGGGCTAATCAATCATTCAGTGAAGAGAAAATTTATGTTGGTGGTAGGCCTTCAGACATCTTGTAGCAGCAAAAATCAGTGTCCTTGGTTTACACAGGAGTCCTTGTTTTACAAGATGGGTTGTAATCTCACCATTATCTATTTATTAATAAAGAAAGTTCATCTTCCAAGCTTTGTATTGTTGCGTTCTTGTATATGATGAATTATGAATTTTTTAATTATTATATTATTAAGATGTATGTCATTAATCATTGACATATATATATACAAGATATTGCTGGAAGAATTTTCCTTTTGTTAGGTGAATTGGAGAAGCCCTAGAAGATTTGGAAGAGACTGAAAGAGTAGAAGACCAAGCTTGGAGCAACTGTCATAAACTGGGTATGTTAAGCTTCCTTCCTATTCCCTCCTTCCTATTCCTATTCCATTTTCTACATAAGATGATTTTCTTCAAGTGTCTTAGTAAGTTGCTAACCCGAGAGACACTAGGTTACAAGGGTGCATTGTCCTAAACAACAAGACTTGCGACTTCACTAGGAAGTCCAGCCTGTTGTGGGTCCATTATTTAGGTTCCCTTACCAGCTTTTTCTTCTTTTTTTTATTCTGGGCGTGTTTAGTCTTTTTTCCTTTGATTTATAGTTTGGCATGTTCAGGACCTTTTTGATTGTCTTCTTTCTTTGAAAAAAATTTAGCAGCACACGTGGGTTGTCTAGGTAGATAGTCGTGTGTTTCACTATGTACAGGTTGGTTTCCTTCTGGATAGTTGCGTGTCGTACGTGGGTTTTCTACATATATAGTCGTGTTTTTCTTGTAGCATTCTTTGGGTTCATTACCTCGTTTGCTTGTCCCTATTTTTTGGCATTTTGATTACTTTTGAGGATTTTGTTTATGACATAACTATGTGAGTCTAAGGTGTGTACGTCACATCGTTTACTTGATTTCTTCAATTCCTTAGGATTTTGTGTTTGATTTTCTTTCATTGGTGAGTGTAGTTCGTCCTCCTACTTGGTTTGTAAGTCTGAGTGCTTGCATTCTAGGTCAGTGATCAAGTCCTTTGAATACTTTATGCTCTATACTGCTTCTTGTAATCTGAGTCTATCACTCTTCTTTTTGTTGATCTAGTAAGCTTTTAAGTTTGTCAGTTCCTCCAAGTTAGGGTTTGTTCTTGTTTCTTCCTTTTGGTTGAAGTGGGTTACTTTAAGATTTTTTTTTCCTCATTTCACTTCTATATGCTTATATTAGTAAAATTTACTCAATTTTGTATTCATTTGCATAGTAATTTTTGAAGTTGTTTGAAAATAAAAGACAAAAATATTTTGCATTAGGTTGCATGTAGTATTTCTTTTCGCTGTTTTTCAAAGAAAAATTCAAAAATTCTTAAAAAGTATTGTAGTTTCTCATTCTTAGTTATAAATTCATTAGCTTTCATTTAAAAGAAAAGAAAATTTGGTTTAGTAGTTGTAATTTTCTTTGAAATTTTACTTTTATGCACCATTTTTTCTTTCTTTTATCGATTCTATAACACCATACAAGTTTCACGCCATTTTACTTTGACTAAGAACAACCTATTAAAAATAACAACCTAATTAAAAATTACTAGTAAGTTTCTCTTTTTTAGGTTCATAAACCAACTAGCTTAGGCTAGACTTGTGGATTAGGGAGTTTAACTCTACGCAAGTATTTCATTTCAGACGTAGTTGGCCAATCACTAGGTAAATCCTCCTCTATATTGAGTGTATCTAGGAAGATCCTCTCACAAAATAGTTAAGCACAAGGCCATGTGAGGACTTGGACTGAGGATATAACCCTCTGATTCCTTGTTCAAGCATAGATTGATATTTTTATGCATCTGGGGACTTTTTTCAATACCACCTCTTGGGCCCTATGCGGTGCCATTGTTGATAGGGTTTTGGGATTTGCTATCCTACCCATGCATACGAATCAGGCTTGCGACTATCCCCCCAGAATCTCAGTGTAGTTGCAGTAGCCTTTAGTCTCTTTGACATTAGGGTTCATACATAGGTATACCGAAAGGCTATTTCTGGTCTACCTTAGAAGGGCTTGGAAGGTAACCCCGGTAGAAGGTGTGGGAGGGAGGTTGGGTGATTCCTCTACTTGTGCCTAAGAACATATATAGGGACACCAAGTAACCATCTATCAGCTTTCTTCTGGAAGGCATATCTTATACCCATTTATCTGAGTGGATTTAGGAAATTTTTAGTCAGTGTTGTGTGTTTTGTTTGTATTTAGTCGGCCTTTAGGTGTGTGAAGGGTCAATTTTAGTTGTGGAGGACCAACCTCTCAGAAGGTCAAGAAGGTTGCAAAACCTTCCTCCAGTTATTACAGTGGAGCCTCCACTACCCCCTCAAAGGAGAATATTAGATATTGATGGTTGTTTTGAACCAGTTGGAGTAAGTGAAGTTTCAGGTGAACTAAAACTTAGGACTAATCAAGTTGATACAACTGTAGAGAGATTGAAGACTTGTAGGATGATGGGATTTCAAGGAAATTTAACCACCCTCTTATTGACTTAAATGATCCTATGATTTCCCAAGTTCTGTGATTTACTTCACTTGTGATTGGTGTTCCTGTGAGGAGAGTTATGGCTAACTCTAGAGAGGGTATTTCTACCCCTGCTTCAGCCATGTTGGTTGGAGGAGTACCAACTCCCTGGGTTGGTACTCATAGACCAAGTGCATCTATTGCACCCTTACCATCAAGTACTCAAGTGGTCCAACCACCGGCTTCCTCTCATGTAGTATATCCTTCCAGTGGGGTGGTCATTAGGATTCATAGTGCACCTTTTGCTTTCCACTCTTTCATGCACACTAATCCGAGTGGTCCTAGTGATCCT
>LPNX011056913.1:0-11126 GCA_001517045.1 Pseudotsuga menziesii
GGGGGGGAACAATAGTTCTAAAATGTAATTAGCATACATTACCAACATACACGGGGAAAACAACAGTCTGTTTTTCACAATCGAGGCCGCTGAGGAAAAACCTATGCAGAACACACTTGGGGACGGATTTATAGTATCCCAACCGGTGCGTATACAGCCCCAATGCAGAACCCACAAATTATCCCCTGAGAAAAGGACGGAGCCACACCATTCTCAAATTCGCAGAGGAGAAACTACATGGTTAAAACCAGGAAATCCTATGTGTGAGAGACTAATGAACGGGCATGGTTCCGACGCGAAAATTAAAAGCCCCCAGAGAGGACGTGGAAGTGGATGTGCATGAGCCTTCAACATAGTCATAGAGAGTGAAATCCCTGCATGTGGATGAGCAACATGAGGAAGGAACAGACTGTGGAGGTGAACAGCAAAATCGTGAGGTCGCGAATTGGAGAGTGCATGAAGGTTTTTCCTGCCATGGTGAAGTCAACAGGGGTGGAGTGTGCGTGTGGGTGAGGACTGACAGTCCTGCCACCCCACTCCCAAAGATCATAACTGCCTCAACCACCAGCAGCCTTTCTTAATGAAAGTGGTTGGAATAAGACAAGGGAAGAAGACACATGGATTTTCACCCCATTGGCCAAGGTTTGACAAATTCCCCCACATCCTTATCCTTGGGAAAATCATGCCCCTTTCTCATTTTAGTTGCCGTGATCGTAGCTGGTCAGATTCATTTAATTAATTATAGATGCATATTTACATGATGACCAACATAATATATGCCGCATGCCCCGATATGCCATCGGTGACAATTTAAGTCCAAAACATAGCATAACCGACCAATGGTGGGGCCTTGGCCTTTAGCTCCACACCATGATCATTTACAATATATACATCATCATATACATCTAATGCAACAGGGTCAAAACCGGGGTGTTACATTGGACAGGGAATAAATGACCCACACAGCCGAGGCGAGATTAGGAGACCAGCTACTTACGCTGTCAGTGAAACCAACATAAGAGGGAAAGGTAGGATCCATCTGGAGAAACCAAGGAAACAAATTGTGAGAATCACGGTAAAAATGATGCAAAAAAGTAAAGAAAAACTATAATACAAGGGTATGCAGGGTGGTCGACTTAGGCGTAGAATCTCTTTAGGTAGAGCCTACTGTGGGGATTCTTTAAGAGGCAACAATCGGAGTCAGCAAGGAGCTATGACCCCTTGTTGAGACATCGATGGATAACATAAGGGACATACCACATGGATTCAAACTTCCCTTTTCCAATCGTATCACGGTCTTGGTCATAGACAAGGACAAGGCCCCCCTTGATAAAGGTGCATGGGTGGACGTAGGAGTCATAATGGGACTTTGACAGGGTCTTATCCGCTTCCACCATTTGGAGAGAAGAGTGATTATTCTCATTGGTTTGTTTAAGCATAAGTAGGTGTTTTTATAATGATAAAGTATCAGGTAGAATATCAATGACAAGAAGGAGTGACGAAATCTAGAATTTAATGGGAAGATCCGATTCCACACCATGAACTAAGTGAAATGGGGTAAGACTGGTGGAGGATTCAAGGATCTCTCCATTGTCACAAAAGTGTTCCAAGATAGATTAGGGGGGTATTTTGCAATCGATGCAGAGGAAGGATTATTGGTATTAGAAATCATGTAAATGGTGTTATTGGTTTCTGAGGAAGAGGCTAAGGCATGGATTTAATCAACGATGGTGATTTCAGACTCAAGGGAGTGCTTGTGAAGGTCACTGAGGAGTGACCGGTACTCGGGAAAGTTTGGAAAATGATGTGAATAATGACCATATATGTCACAAAATAAACACAAGTGGTTTGTTCATAGTGATTTATTTTTAACCATAGGTATTGTTGATACATTGACCACTACAACATCATCGTTCTTGACTACTCTGTGCATCCGGGTGTGAACAAATGGAAAATCGGGACAATTTTTTGTTGCATGGCCTTGGGAATCACATAAATCAGATGTAGGAGGAATATGTGGTTCTTTCAGGGATTTTGGTTCCTTTCCCCCTGTTTTCATGGGAGGAGGGGGAGAAAAAGTAGCGAGAGAAGCAGTCGATTGTGTACTAGTAGGGGGGTGACACCATCTCAATAGGTTGGACTGGTGTCAACATGACCTACGGTTTTTGGGGGAGGGTGGGAATATCAAGGTACCACATGGGAATACCTAAAGTGAATCCCGGAAGGTTGAGAGTAGCCATGACTGGCTTTCCCACAATTCCAGAAGGTGGAAAGAGGAATGGGATCATATGTATAGGGAATGAACCCTAATAATTCCCCAGGGTATGCGATTGGGTTTATGGATAAGCTTGTGAGGAGGTTAGAATGTTACCAAATGTGATGGTGCATAGATATGATATGTCAACCGTCGAAGGAGGGGGTGGTAGGGAAAAAAAGGTGTCCGTAAAGGGAGCGTTGGTAAAGAGGCTTAGGAGAACGATAGATAGGGAAGGGATGGATAAGTTGTCGATGATGGTGTTAATAGTAGGGAGGAAATGCTCCATAGTGGATGGTCATTTAGGATCGTAATACATAATTTGGTTGATAGTCACGATCTTCCCATCATGGGGGAACATAAAGAGTCGAAATATGGTGGAAGAAATGACTTGCATTGCATACATATAACTATGTATAAGGAGGCGTTTGTAATCAAGTTGGGCATTGAAAACCTCAATGTTAATAAACACGGTTTTTTTAACTAACCCAATGGGGACATTCATGAGAACGCCTTGTGTTTGAGCAGCACGACCATCATAAGATCAAAGGGAGGTGGTGGAAGGTTGAAGGGTTGGGGATCCAAGTTTCTGTCAAACAAAGGTTGACGTAACATAGGTGGATGCCCCCTCATCGATGATGCATTGAAAATTTACTGAATTCCAAATAGTGGCCAGAACTTGGAAGGCTACACATGATGGCATCAAGGGTTCTCCTTGATCCTTGTCAAAAGTGATTAACCTAGAGTCAGATGGGTCGACTGTTTATATTTCATATGCTTAGCTAGATATCATTAGTGTTTAATCCAATGTCACATCAATAGAATATGAAGAATCATTAAAAGAAACACAATCACAATATAGAAACAAATTTATTCTAGGAAACCCTCAAGGGGAAGAAAACCCAACAAAAATTCCTCTATATAAGATGTATAAGATAAAACCCTAAGACATGTATCCCTCCTCCTTGCTGGTATGTATCTCTCTCCCTCATATGCACTACACACATGAGTCTGTTTGTGTTCAAATGAGAAGCACAACCACTCTATTCATACCCTTTTTTTCAACTAACTTTTTACCTAATCAAGTCAGCCCCACTAAACTATCTTGGCTGACTTCACCTAGGAAATCACAAAAAAATATTTTATTATACTAATTAGGGTACTAATGACCCGACTTACAATGAAGGATTTACCTCATGAACCTATGATGACCAAATACAATAATAACATCTCAATAGAGGAATAATAACATCTCGCTTGGTGTACATCAGTAAAATACATTTAGAATATCCTTTGAAGTTACAATATTTCAACACTCCCCCTTAACGAGAAGGGTATTCTACTGACAACATCATCATCAAATATAGGATTAATGAGAGAGAGAATATTCAACATTATCGAGGTAATACATCTACATGTCATAGGAAGTTTCATAATCAGTAACTAGAATAGTTACTCTTCAATGTCTTCAGTACTGGAACAATGTATTCTACAAAACTGAGTCTTGATCATCTGCAGCACTCGATCACTTGATCCTTTGCAGTGATGCTTCAATCTTCTTGATCCTTGTAGTATTACTTCGATCTTCTTGATCCTTTGCATCAATACTTTGATCTTCTCAATCCTTTGCATTAGCACTTTGATCATCTCAATCCTTTGTGGCAGCACTTCGATCTTCTCTATCCTTTCCAACAACACTTTGATCTTCTTAATCCTTTGCAGCAACACTTCAATCTCCTTGATCCTTTGCAGCAACAATTCGATATTCTCTATCCTTTTCCATAACACTTCGATATTCTTGATCCTTTTTCACAACACTACCTACAGTACACATGATCTCTTTGTGGGATGATCAATCCCTATTACTTTAGGACATATGTCCAAGAATGATGCAATCCTCCATCATCCTACTCCCCCTTAATGAGGAGGGTCCATACTGTTGACCAATTAAATAATCTACAACTGAATGTAGATCTCATCCGCATGTAAATGCAGGACTTGTCACCTATAAGGACTCAACATAGATCATACTTAGTGTTAAATCTAGGACCACTCACAAGAGAGTGTTATACTATGACATCTACATATGAATGTAGGAACATTTGCTACTGCAGATCTTGTCCGCATGTGAATGCATGACCCGATGTCCATAAGGACTCATCATAGGACATCCTCAGCATGAAATATAGGAACACTATATTCAAGCGTTATACTACGATGTCCGTTAGTACTCATCATATGGAATCCTCAGCGTTAAATATAGGACCACTCACAAGTGAGTCTTATACTATGACATCCACATATAAATGTAGGTACTCTCTCCATGCGAGAGTGATGTCTTCTACTGCAGATCTCATATGCACGTGAATGCAGGACTTGGAGTCCGTAAGGAGTCATCGTAGGACATATTCAAAGTTAAATATAGGACCAATCCATGTCAGTGTTATGCTATGACATCCACATATACATGTAGGTACACTCTCCATGTGAGAGTAATGTTCGTAGGACCATCCTCAAGAGAGGATACTATCATCCACAAATGAATGTCATACCTCATCAACATATTTAGGTGCACTTTTCCTCTTTTATATTGGAGCTTCACTATGATCCCATTATCAATGATAGTATTATCATCACTCCCCCTTTCCAAGGAGGATCTATATCATCAACCTGCTCCCCCATTGTCCAAGGAGGGTTCATTTCTTGGACCTCTTGTTCCTTTCTCGGTAGAGTCCATATATTCGACCTGTTCCTCCTTTCTGAAGAGAGCCCATATTTATGACTTGTTCTTCCTTTCCAAAGAGAGTCCATATTTTTGACTAGAAACTGACTTAAGGTGTTCACACCAAAGAATATATATGGCCTTGTATTCGTCAGATACATCTGTGACCTAATAATCTATCTATACTGAGTCATGTCCATTAACTTTGATGATTCATCATATAACAACTTCAGGTTTGTGTCCATGGGTTTCCATGGATTTACAATCCAACATATCAAGTATTTTCAATATTTCCATGACATACTTTCTGTGGTTTAGAAAGATTCCTTCTGGTCTTTTCCACACATCTAGCCCGAGGAAATAATGCATCAATCCAAGATCTTTCATCTCAAATTATTCACTAGATTCTTCTTGCAATATGTAATCTGTTTCTCATTTCCTGTCAGAAATAGATCATCAACATACAGTAATAGTATGATAGGTTCATCATCCATAACATTCATGTAAAGGTTAGGGTCTGCTTTACTCTTGGTGAAACCCAAGCTTGTCAAGAAGCTATCAATTCTTCCATACCAAGCTCTAAGAGATAGATTCAGTCTATACATAGCCTTTTTCAACTTACATACATGAGTCACTCTATCTTTGACTTCAAATCCTTGTGGTTGTTCGATGTAAACCTCTTCCTCAATCACACCTGTTAGAACTATGTTTAAATTTTTGAATTATAGGCTTGATGGATTTGAAAATGATCCTATTTGGTGGAAAATTATGCAAGCACTTTCAACTTATCAGGTTGGCAGATTCTGTCAGCTGGAGCCATTAGATGAAGAGGGGATCTAGATCTATGGTGATAGATCCTTCTATGGTCAAAAAACATGCAGCATCAGAAATGAAACGGAGATTGTCAAAGATCGACGGTTCGGATCCATGATGAAGAAGATCAACAACGGAGCATGATTCTGTGGGCTGGAGAAGTGAGGACAAGGTTCAATTTTGACATTCCTGGGGTCCGTTAAAATGGATAAGTGTTGGAAGGTCAAGATCAAGGTGAGGACGGATCGACGACATGGGATGATTCCAATGGGGAAACATGCGTGAAGGAAGAGGCTTTTCCAAAATGCAAAATAGGTTAAAGGGAGGAAAGTTCAGATGGCTGAGATGAAGGCAGAAGCAAATCTATGGCAGTAGTCTATTCTGTGATCTAAACTAGCATGGCCAATGTCAAAATATCAATTCATGAAAATTCATAGAGGCCATGAAGATCTACGATCCAGAGTAAGGGGTCAGGAAGATCAACGAATGAGGAGCATTCCGCGATTATAAGAAGCATGGGATATAAAATGAGAAATGATCGGCAGAGTGTTAAGGTTCTCATGATTGGACAGTCTCGATGAAGGCTGATCATAAATCGATGGCTGAGGTCGATCTCCCTTGATCAAGCTGTGCACATGATGATTGTAGAAGCTTAATATGAAGAGTTTTTTTCCAATGGCTTGGTTTCAAAGAGATGTGGACGATGGATGTGAAAGGCACCCAGATAGAAAGGTTAAAAAAATCTAAGGACCATAAGGGTCACATCCATATCGATCTAACAGGAGAGGAGACACTCTCACGCATGATCTATTTCCCGATAGATTAATCAATTTCCCCGATGCCATTTGTAGCATGCGAATAGGAGAAATCATTCCTGTGGCAACACCATGTCACCCCAAGACAGATATCCATTGTGTGGTCTGGTGTGTGGAGGTATGGAATTATATGGGAATCTATGAGGTGGATCAGGTGAATCCACTTTTCACATGAAGCAGGGTAAGCGTGGAAATGGAGATCATTCTATTTCCTATGTCACAGGAGTGAAGGGGTATGAGAATGTCCATTCCATATGCTTTGAAGCATAAGGTTGACCATACAGGGTGATGCCCGAGAATATTTCCCACAGAAAATAGTGAAATGACATAGCAGATAAAGCAACGTGACTAGATCTCCAGCAAGTAAAGGATCACTCGGCTCATGTCCTCACACATGTGAACACCAAGATACTCGACGAAGGAATGTGCAGGAGTGCTGACCGGTCATTCCATTGTTCAGTCTCTCAGTCCTATATATATAACACCACCTTTCAAATCCTTTGTAATCCATTTCATGAGCTAATACAGAGGCTAAACCCGAATTTTCATTTTGCTACAAGTCCTTAGAATTTGAAGAAATTGGCTATGGAAATTTGGTTTGAAAATCTTGTCTGTCTGGGTGTATTGATGCCATTGGTGAGCTCATTTCCATGCTCATTCATTGGCTTTTTTTCTCATGCTAGGGATAGCACTATCCATCGGGTCGTAGACGTGAAGAATTTTGAAAGATACACCCGTCTTCAGATAGCCACACCCTGAGCTGTGCATTGCCTGCACACTCACGTCCTATGAGTGTTCTTGCAAGAACCCCTGATACCATCGCTACCTCCAAAGTTTCTGCACAATAGGATAGTCCCAGGATGCACTTTTTGTGAGCAATTGTTCGGGCTAGAGCATCAGGGGTCCAATTGCAGCACTACCCTATTTGTGAATTCCACTTACCAAAGGTGGTAGGGAGGGTGGAAGCACACTCCACTGTATTGCCTGTGGGAAATCCCACCTCACGGGAGGTGAGGAGTACAAGAATGACAAGACACTAAAGAGGCTTTCCTTTTCCAGAAGAAATATGGCCCTTCTTCCAGAACCTTCCTCTAAGAGTGTTACCGAAGAGGGGACAGCTGGAGAGAAGGCTGAGCAAGGAGGGGACACAAACTGCCCTGCTAGTTTGCATGCATGCAAAAATGTGCCTTTGAGCATGGAGGTGACACAAAGTTAGGAGGGGTATAAAATCACGTTGCTGACTTGAAAAATTGGCCAGATATTTCGAACCCAGTCAATCACCTATAAAGACACCTGAATACATCGTTCTCAAGATCAACAGGCTCAGCAATAGGAACGTCGTGCTGTCACCTAGACAGAGCATGCACACTAACCCCATAATGTTTGTTTGAATTATATGTAAATAGTGGAATAAGTACCACACTTTGGTTGTTAGTTTGATAGTGACTGTAAATAGTCCAGGTTCGATTCTGAGGACTAGCCTCAGGGATATGAGATAGTATAAATAGGCTCTCCCCGTAGGGGAGAGGGGTTGGGAAATTTCAAGAGCAGGGGCTCTCCATTGTAATATGTTTTTAGTTTCTTAGAGTTGAATAAATTTTGCATAGGTGGAATGACAAACTGACATGGCAGAGATTCTTGCATCATCTCTTTCTTCAATAAGTAAACCTTCTTTACGTGACTGTCTATCATGTTTTCATTACAGTTTGTATTTGATTTTCAGGTTTGGGCACTAGTGTATATGGGCTAGAATTCATCTTGTATGCTCTCATTCCATTGTTCAAACATTTTAAACATTTTTCTTCTAAAGTATTGCTGAATTCACCTTGGTTAGGTGATCTGTTTGACGGGCTGCCTCCCTTTGTCCGCTAATCCACCTGCTAATACCTTCAGATTGAAGAAACGATGTCTATATTACCTCTATCTAAAGACCTTCAGACTTCTTACCTCCTGCAACTTGTTTCAAAATCGATTAGTTGAATCCATGGACCAATGGTCTCCTCCACGATTTACCCCACCAAACTTTACAAAACAAACTTGTCTTATTTATAAATCTAACCTTCTGATCGTCTCCGATTGAATATTTTGAATGTAAAAATCCTGCAGATAGTGAGAGATCCCTCTCTAAGTGTATTGGGTTAGAAATACAGTCTAAACTAGTTTTGATGTTACCCTAGGATTTACCTCCCGCATCCTGGCTACGTTCTGGGTGTTAACAAATTGGCGCTGTAGCCTAGGACGAAGGTTCAAATCTTCCCTAGGTGTGAAAGACATAGTTTCAGATCTGATTGTTGATGGTGAACAACAGTCAGACTATCAAGCGGGTTGTATATCTTTCACTTGGTGAATCCATTCTCAAAGCATCTAGACTTTAGCGACTCCACTGGTGACATGATCTAGAGATCAAGTTTTCAAAGAGAACCGACAGACCCTACTAGGGAAATGAGCTCATTGTAACGTATGAAGATGCATCATTAAAATATAAGATAATCAAGTTTCAGTTTCCTCCAAGATTCCTTGTCCTATATTTTAAGTTTTTCCTTATCTTTTCCTAAGGTTGTCAAAGCAGTTTTCCATGGTTCATTACACTTGAAGCGAAACCATGAATTTATTCTTGTATATACTTCTTTGCGAACTGAAAGCATTATATCACCATGTACATTCGATTTCGACCAAGATCCTTCATTAGAAACACATGACATTAATGGTCATCCCTGTGAACCCCATGAAACCACAATTAGTAATACATCCATTTTGCATAGCCCCATTTCTTCCAGTGTTCCAAACCGATACATAGCGCTACACTTACCTCTTGTTCTACATGATTTTCCTATGAAGCATTACAAGTACCTCCCTAAATTTGACGGAGAATCCAAATACCTCACTGCTAAGAAACATTTACAAGCCTTTGGACATTTACTTGACCTCTCTGAAATAGAACATTATGATGTTTGCATGAGGAATTTCTCCCAATATTTGCAAGGAGACATTAAAAAGGGGTTTAAACACCTACAATTTAAATACATCAATAATTGGGAAGAGTTTTCTGACACCTTTTTGAAATTTTGGGGTAGGAGGAGGCCACTAGACCAAATACTTTCAGATTTCTATTCCTTGAAGAAGCAGGAGGGTGAAACCATGTCTAGTTTTAACAAACGGTTTCCAAGCTTTTATTATAACATTCCAAAGAAAATCCAACCACTTGAAAACACTGCTAAAATTCATTATGCAACTACCTTTCCTCCTGAACTATCATTACTTCTTTTGGAAAGGAAGTGAGTACTCACACTGTAGCACATGTTTGTTGATTGCTTGGAAGTTGAAGAAAATATTAAGATGTCTAAAAAATTGTCAAATCAAGACTGTGGTGGTTAGATGAAAGATAAATCAGAAATGGTTCAGCCACATAACCCAAGGGGAACAACCCCTATTCATTCCAAGCCTTCACTTACCAAATAGAGAGATGATTAGCCTTATGATATAAAAGAAGATGGTTTTGCTAATTTATTTCCTGAAGACTGCAATCAACCTAGTACCGATTCTATTAATGGTGATTTCAAAGGGGATTTCGGTATGTCGATACATGATGAGTATGAGGATGACTGCTGGGATGTTATACCAAAAGAACCAGCTCTAAAGCAAAGTCTGATAGTGAAGAAAATCAAGTTGTAACCTGAAGTCAAAAGGCTGAAATAAGAGAATATAGTGAATGTGCCAAAGGTGATAGTCTACCTTTGTGTTATTTTTTATTTGAACTGATAAGACAAAGACTTAAAACCTCTAAACAAAGACAAAAATTCAAGGATATGGAAGATTCCATGAAATTTTTGGAGATAGAAGATGAACCATCATATGGTCAATCTCAGCATGTGGAAAAGTCAATGGTTTTCAATGAGAAATTGGATTTCTAAGAAAGAGGTAAGACTTCTCAAATAAATGCTTCTTCATGTTTTTCAAATTCAGAAATTCCATGTCAAGAAGAGGGATTGTGTTTTCTTGATTCAGTTGGAGAAAAGAATAATACTTCTACTAAAGTAAGTAAGATGGGTGAAGTTTTAGATTCAGAAATTTTGAAAGAAAGGGTGGATGTTTTGTTAGAAAAGAATCATGACAATCCCTTTCATATTTCTTTTGGAGATCATTCTAACGACATGCTATAGGAGTCGCATTCTGAGGAGATTTTTCATGACAAACAAATGTTTGAGGGTTTTGGGATTTGTCATGTTTTTTATTGTTGGTAATAACTCCCGATTTGTTCTATTACATAGCCAAATGAAAATATTTATACAATTTACAAGACGGTTGAGTTTCACCTCCCGCCCAGCCTTTTCGGCTTCCTACATCAGTTTTATTTATTTATTTACAAAGTATATAATCCCTACGGATTATATTCTAACAATCCCCCTCTTAATCCGAAGGGGCTTTCGTAAGTCCGAGCATGTTTCTGAATCTTTCAAACTTTTCTCGTCCAAGCGCTTTGGTGAAGATGTCTGCAACTTGATCATTTGTGGAACAATGTCGA
>LPNX011056913.1:12679-35048 GCA_001517045.1 Pseudotsuga menziesii
GTGAGCACCAAGCTTGTTTCTTTGCTCCTTCGGAATCAAGGCATAATAGGAGGAACCAAAAACTCTGAGATGCCTGACTGAAGGGAGATGGCCAAACCACATTTCATGTGGAGTCTTGTTATCAAGTGCATTTGATGGAATTCTATTTCTCAAATATGCTGCTCATATTACTGCATCACCCCAAAACATTAGTTTTACATTCTTGAAAAACATCATTGAGCGAACCATATTCATTATGGTTCTATTCATTCTCTCTGCTACACCATTTTGTTGAGGATTGTAGGGAATGGTAGTCTGATGTGCAATTCCATGTTGGCGAAGATAATGTTCAAAAGCATTTGAAGTGTATTCTTTTCCATTATCAGTACGAAGTGTACAATTTTTTATTGTGCTTGTTTTTCAATCAATGAATGAAAGTCTTTGAATGTTTCAAATGCTTCTGATTTTGTCTTTAAACAGTAAGTCCAGCACATTCTTGAGTAGTCATCAACAAATGTCATAAAATACTTGTTCCCATTTGCTGAAGGAGTTGGCATTGGGCCACACAAATCAGAATGCACTAGTTCTAATTTCCTACTTGCTCTGAAATTAGATTCATGGAATGGCAGCTTACTATGTTTCCCTAAAATACATGCATCACATTTATTCTTCTCTTTAGGAATGGTGGGCAAGCCAAATACACCATTATTTCTCAACAAACGAAGACTGTTATAATTTAGATGACCAAATCTTGCATGCCACAATGAGCTAGATGACATATTACCTTCTCCATGCTGAGAGAGGTAGGCATAGTTCTGAAATCGTGCGGATGAACCCTTGAGCTTTAGCAGCTTTCCATCTTTGTATACAGTCATGATGACTTGGTTGTCAGAGGACTTTCTTATTTCAACGATTCCATCAAACATGTGGATGGAATGGCCTTGCTGTCGAATCTCCACCAAGGACAGTAGGCTTCTCTGCAACTCTGGAAGATAGAGAACGTTCTTTAACAAGAAATCAGGGAATCCAGGCATCTTCAGTCGAATGGTGCCCATTCCCTTTGGTTTAATACTTGACTTATCTGCAAAGTACACTATGCCATCTATTGTTTCATTCAGTTCTTCAAAACAGTCTTTTCTAAATGTCATGTGTGATGTTGCACCAGTATCAAGCAGCCAACAATCTTTATAAGATGAAAGAGAAGTCATTTCATTAAATCCAAGATTACAATGTGCAACAATACAAGAATTAGAAGATTTACTAGCATCTTGGTCATCTGTCTTCTGGTTATGCTTGTCTTTGATTGAGTCCCATGAAGCCCAACACTGATCTGATGTGTGCCCAGTCTTTCCACAACGCTTGCACTTTGATCTTTTTCTGGAGTTGATTCTGCCCCCTCTGCCTCTCTTGCTACAATCTCCCTTGGAAGGGTCTTTGAACCGATTCTTTGTTTTCTGAACAAAGTCAAGTGATTCTTCGACAGGCTCGCTTGATTTGTTGATCTTTCTAGACCATTTTGGATATGTTTCCTTGCCATTGAGGACATCACCAAAAATAGGTGCTATAGATTGCATTTTTACAACTATTAGTGTAATTTACAATATTGATCTTAATATGACAAAGAGAAAAACAATAACCTTGCAGGTCTACAGTCTCTGCCAAGGTGTACAATGCAAGTTTCAGGTGAGCATACACAAGCTTCTTTAGTATACAAAATATATCAATCACGAGCTTGAAATATACAGCAGCATTCCTTTTTATACAATATGTGGAGGCACTAGAAGCTAATATATTAGTGTGCAAATGATATAAGTGCACAAAAATCAAGCACCAGACTATATACCCTGCAAAATCAAGCAATTATCAGCAGCAATTTTCTGGATCGCAGCAACAATCTTCACATTCAGCTCCACACAACTCCACTCAGGCAGCTCTTCTACTTGGTCGCAGATGTGATATGCTGATAGGTATTATGCAGTCTTCAATATATGATATCAATCACACATAAGAATGTTTCAAATCTCAGCATCCATTACACAGTCTCAAATCGCAGCATGCATTATATCAGTCTTCATTACATCAGTTTGGAACTAGGGAAAAACTACGGTTTTATGCACTTTAATTCAAATTTACAGCGTCCAGCAGCCACACCATAGCACACGCAGCAGGAAGCAATCTTTATATATCAGTCAGCACTGATAGGTATTCAACGCTAGTTTTCACGAAGATAAGAGGGGAGTCGCACTCCACACTCTCATTGACAGCACCATCAACACAGTCAGTCTCTTCACGCACAGCACAGCTTAATGGACTCGGATTCCAAACAATAGGAATGGCATGTACATAGCAGTCAGCACACAGCATGATAAGCAAGAGTCTTCAATATAGAACGCAGTCTATACAATCACAACGCAGTCTATATAATCACATATATCACAACACAATATATGACATATCGGTCACAACATAATATATCAATCTTCCGCAATATATCAGTCTAGGGTTTGTGCATTCCCAAAACATCATCTCCAACGCATGATGCAGTCTTCAAGTCGCAGGCAGCTAGCTCAACGCAGCATGTATGCAGTCTTCAACTCTCCATCAGCTGTCTAATGTCTTCTCTCCAAGCCCATCATTTAGAGAGGCGTGAATCTTCAGAAAACTCACAGTCTTCAACATTCAAAATCGCAACCTTCAAGCAGCAAGCAAATACCAACGCAGCAAACAGCAAATACCAACGCATTATATATCAGATAGCAATACCAGTATATGGAGGAGATCGCAGCAGTATATGGAGGAGATCGCAGTAGTGTTGAGCTTCAACGCAGGAAGTTTCACATTTCACAGTTCTGGCAGAGAGAGATTCACATCTCGTAGTATTCACTCCAACCATGAGCTAGGGTTTACGAAGATTGCAATGGTCTTTATGCTTCACATTGTAATGTATTACACAACAATGTAAGGGTATCAACGATACTGCTAGAAAGATGTAGCTCTTAACCAGCGAGGAATTTGAAAGCAATATCAACAAGATTTCACTAGCTCACAGCTCAACTACAATCGCTTGGTTCAACACTTCCCCACAGTTCACGCTTCACGTTGTAGTGCCTTCATGCTGTAGACGGTACTGAATCTACACTTCACGCCGTGAGTCTCTTCTCCAGGAAGGAATTAGGGTTCGTAGCTCACAGTCATGGTCATTACGGCCAACAATACATTCAATTGACCTAGTGTTATTCCTGTCGAATCGACAAGTACCAATCTAGAACTTTTTGGTCGGCTCGGAACTTTGGATTGTAGCAGAATAAACAAAGACAGAAAACTCAGGCGGCTCCCCGCCAACAAAATCACGCAGGTTAAAGGGAAATATGGAATACAATGGGAGATTGCAGTCACTCTATTAGGTATACGCCACAATACCACTTGTTAGGTATACGCCACAATATCGCAGCACAAAAATGGAGGAAGAGAGAGCGTTAGGGTTAGGTATCATTATACATCAAACGTATGAGCAGAAAACGCACATAATGAATGCGCGCAAGGGCAGACTGACTGAGCAGGATGGCAGCAGGCAGACAGAATGGTAGGCATGCAGGTAGGAGTTATGAACTTGGATCTGATACCACTTGTTGGTAATAACTCCCGATTTGTTCTATTACATAGCCAAATGCAAATATTTATACAATTTACAAGACGTTTGAGTTTCACCTCCCGCCCAGCCTTTTCGGCTTCCTACATCAGTTTTATTTATTTATTTACAAAGTATATAATCCCTACAGATTATATTCTAACATTTATGATCCAGTGGCAGAATACCTTGAGAAATTTTGTACTGAGAACGGTTGGTTATGTTTCTGTCAAAGGGACCATGTCCTTCCTCATAAGCTTTTGTCATTTTGTTCCTATGTTCTAATTTCTATCAATCCTGATGAAAAAACTGAACTATTGGGTAAATTTCTTGATTGGCTTCATTGGAAGTCAAAATTTACTTGATTGAGCATTTGGGCTCAGTTAGGTAGGGTAGGTAGGCAAATAAGCTCGAGACCTGTCAAGCATTTCCTTCAGTACTTTTCAGTTCATTTTCATTTTCAGTTATAGGTTTGGGTTTGTAGTCACAACTGTTTTCAGTTTTCAGAGTATGGCCAAATGCCACAGATTGACATGAATTTGTTATAGCAGTGGTTCAGTTTTTGGTCCAACTGAAAGTGAGTTGATAATTTCAGAGAAAGGTTGGGGGAATCCCAATGGATCCGGCACCTATTCTATGGGGTTCTTCGCTATATCACGGGGAGGATAGCATGCCTCGTGGAGCTATCTGTTAGCACTATGTTTAAATTTTTGAATTATAGGCTTGAGGGATTCGAAAATGATCCTGTTCGGTGGAAAATTATGCAAGCACTTTTAGCTTATCAGGTTGGTAGATTCCTTCATCTAGAGCCATCAGATGAAGAGGGGATATTCATCTATGATGATAGATCCTTCTATGGTCAAAAAACACGCAGCATCAGAAATGAAATGGAGAGTGTCAAAGATCGATGGTTCAGATCAGTGACGAAGAAGATCAACGACAGAGCATGATTCTGCAAGACAGAGATGCAAGGACAAAGTTCAAGTTTGACATTCACGGGGTCTGTTAAAAGGGATAAGTGTTGGAAGGTCAATATCAAGGCGAGGATAGATTGATGGTGTGGGGTGATTCCACTCGGGAAACATGCGTGAAGGAAGAGGCTTTTCCAAAACACAAAATAGGTTAAAGGGAGGAAAGGTCAGATGGCTAAGATGAAGGAGGAAGCAAATCTATGGTCGTAGTCTATTTTGTGATCTGAACTAGCATGTGCAATGTCAAAATATCAATTCAAGAAAAGTTGTATAGGCCGTGAAGATCTACGATCCAGAGCAACAGGTCGGGAAGATCAACGAAAGAGGAGAATTCCGCGTTTATAAGCTACATGGGAGATAAAATGAGAAATGATCGGTGGAGCATTAAGGTTCTCATGATTAGACGGTCTTAATGAAGGCTGATCATAAATCGATGGCTGAGGTCGATATCCCTTGATCAAGCTGTGCACGTGATGATTGTAGAATCTTAATATGAAGAGATGTTTTTCGACAGCTTGGTTTCAAAGACACGTGGACGATGGATGTGAAAGGCACCCAGATAGAAAGGCTAAAAAAAGGTCAATACTATAAGGGTCACATCTAGATCGATCTGACAGGAGAGGGGACACTCTCATGCATGATCTGTTTCTTGGCAGATTAATTGATTCCCCAGACACCATTTGTAGCATGCGTACATGAGAAATCATTCCTGTGGTAGTGCCATGTCACCCCAAGATAGATATCCGTCATGTGTTCTAGCGTGTGGAGGTAGGGAAGTATCATGGGAATCTATGAGGTGGAGCAGGCAAATCCTCTTTTCACACGAAGCACGGTAAGTGCAGAAATGGAGATCATTATGTTTCCCACATCATAGGAGCTAAGGGGTATGAGAACGTCCATTCCGTATGATCTGAAGCATAAGGTCGACCATACAGGGTGATGCCTAAGAGTCTTTCCCATAGTAAATGGAAAAATTCCACAGTAGATAAAGCAACGTGCTAGATATCCAATAGGTAAAGGATCACTCAGCTCATGTCCTCACTCATGTAAACACCAAGATACTGGACAACAGAATGTGTGAGAATGTTGGGAGGTCATTACAGTGTTCAGTCTCTCAATCCTATATATATAACACCACCTTTCAAATCCTTTGTAATACATGGCATGAGCTAATACAGAGGCCAAACCCGACGTTTTATTTTTGCCGTAAGTCCCTAAAATTTCAAGAAATTAGCTATGGAAATTTGGTTCGAAAAGCTTGTCCATCTTTGTGTATTGATGGTTGGTGAGCTCATTTCCATGCTCATCCATTTACTTGGTTTTTCATACCAAGGATACCACCATCCATCAGGGTGCAGACATGAAGAAGCTTGAGAGACACACCCATTTTTTGATAGCCACACCCCCAACTGCGCATTGACTAAACACTCACGTCTCGTGAGTGTTCTTCTAGGAACCTTTGATACAATCATTGCCTCCAAAGTTTTTGCATGGGAGGAAAGTCCTAGGGTGCACTCTGCGTGATCGATTGTTCGGGCTAGAGAATCAGGGGTCCAATGCCTACACCACCCTATTTGTGAAGTACACTTACCAAAGGTGGTGGGGAGGGTGGAAGCACACTCCACTGTATTGCCTGTGGGAGAGCCCACCTTGTAGGATGTGAGGAGTACAAGAATGAAAAGCCACTGCAAATTCTTACCTTTTCCAAAAGCAATATGACCCTTCTTCCATGCCCCCTATCTAACAGTGTTACCCAGAGAGGGGAGGGCTACAGAAAAGGCTGAGCAAGGAGGGGACACAAACTGCCCTGCCAGTTTGCGTCAATGCAAAAAGGTCCCTTTGAGCACAGAGGTGACACAAAGTTAGGAGGGTTAGAAAAGCACATTGCTGAATCGACAAGCCATCCAAATATTTCGAACCCAGTCAATGGTGACTCACCTGGAAAGCGACTTGAAGACATCGTTCTCAAGATTAGCAGAATTAGCAACAGGAACGTTGTGCTGTCACCTAGACCAAGTGTGTGCACTAACTCCATAATGTCTATTTGAATTATATGTAAATCATGGAATAAGTACCACACTCTAATTGTTAGTTTGATAGTGACTATAAACAGTCCAGGTCTGATTCCAAGGACTAGCATCGGGGATATGAGATTGTATAAATAGGCTCTCCCCATAGGGGAGAGGGGTTGGAAAATTTCAAGAGCAGGGGCTCTCCATTGTAATTTTTTTTTGGTTTCTCAGAGTTGAATAAAATTTCCAGACATGGAATGAAAAACTCTCATGGCAAAGATTCCTACATCATCTCTTTCTTCAATAAGTAAACCTTCTTTATGTGACTGTCTATCATGTTTTCATTACAGTTTGTATTTTCTTTTCATGTTTGGGAACTAGTGTATATGGGCCAGAATTCATCTTGTATTCTCTCAGTCCATTGTCCAAACATTTTAGACATTTTTCTTCTAAAGTCTTGCAAATTCACCCTGGTTAGGTGCTCTGTTTGACAGGTTGTCTCCCTTTGTCCACTAATCCACCTGCTAATACCTCCAGATTGAAGAAACGGTGCCTATCTTGCCTTTGATTACAGACCTTTAGACTTCTTACCTCGTGCAACTTGTTTCAGACTTTATTAGTTGACTCCATGGCCCAATGGTCTCCTCCACGATTTACCCCACCAAACTTTAAAAAATAAACTTGTTTTATTTAGAAATTTGACCTTCTGACCGTCTCCGATTGAATATTTTGAATGTGAAAAACTTGCAGATAGTGAGAGATCCCTCTCTGATTATATTAGGTCAGAAATAAAGTCTAAATTGGTCTTGATGTTACCCCAGGATTTACCCCCTGCAATCTGGGTATGTTCTAGGTATTAACAAATTGTCACTGTTGCCGGGGATGAAGGTTCAAATCTTCCCTGGGGTGAATGACATAGTTTCATATCTGATTGCTGATGGTGAACAGCAGTCAGACTATCAAGAGAGTTGTATATGTTTTTCCTGACAACTCCATTCTCAAAGCATATAGAATTTAGTGACTCCACTGGTGACATGATCCAGAGATCAAGTTTTCAAAGAGAACGGACAGACTCTACTGGGGAAATGAGCTCATCATAACGTATGAAGATCTGTGGTGAAAAGATAAGATACTCAAATTTCAGTTTCCTCCAAGATTCCTTGTCCTGTCTTGTAGGTTTGTTCTTATCTTTTCCTAAGGTTGTCAAAGCAGTTTTCCATGGTTCATTACACTCGAAGCAGAACCATGAATTTATTCCTGTATATCCTTCTTTGTGAATTGAAATAATTTCATCACAATGTACATTCGATTTCAACCACGATCCTTCATTTGAAACTCATGACATTAAAGTTCATACCTATGAACCCCATGAAACCACTATTAGTAATACATCCATTTCGCATAGCCCCATTTCTTTCAGTGTTCCAAACCGATACAGACCACTACACTTACCTCTTGTTCTTCATGATTTTCCTACGAAGCATTACAAGTACCTCCCTAAATTTGACGGAGAATCCAAAGACCTCACTGGTGAGAAACATTTACAAACATTTGAACATTTCCTTGACCTCTTTGAAATAGAACATGATGATGTTTGCATGAGGACTTTCTCCCAATATTTGCAAGGAGACGTTAAAAATTCATTTAAGCACCTACAACCTAAATCCATCAATAATTGGGAAGAGTTTTCTAACAGCTTTTTGAAATTTTGGGGCAGGAAGAGGCCACTAGACCAAATACTTTTAGATTCCTATTCCCTAAAGAAGCAGGAGGGTGAAACCATGTCTAGTTTTAACAGGAGTTTTGCAAGATTTTATTATAACATGCCAAAGAAAATCCAACCTCTTGAAAATGCTGCTAAAATTCATTATGCAACTACCTTTCCTCCTGAACTATCATTACTTCTTTTGGAAAGGAAATTAGTCACATTGCAGCACATGTTTGTTGATTTCTTGGAAGTTGAAGAAATCTTAAGATGTCTAAAAAGTCGTCAAATCAAGACTGTGGTGGTGAGATTAAAGATAAATCATAACTGGTTAGGCCACATAAACCAAGGGGAACAACCCATATTCATCCCAAGCCTTCACTTACCAAACAGAGAGATGATCAGCCTTATGATGTAAAAGAAGATGGTTCTGCTAATTTATTTCTTGAAGACGACAATCAGCCTAGTACCGATTTTGTTAATGGTAATTTCAAAGGGGATTTCAGTATGCCCATATATTATGAGTATGAGGATGACTGCTAGGATATTATACCCAAAGAAAAAACTCTAAATCCAAGGTCTGATAGTGAAGAAAATCAAGATGTAACCCAAAGTCAAAAGGCTGAAATAAGAGAAGATAGTGAATGTGTCGAAGGTGATAGTCTACCTTTGTGTTATTTTTCATTTGAACTGATAAGACAAATTCTTAAAGCCTCTAAACAAAGACAAAAGTTCAAGGATATGGAATATTCCATGAACGTTTTGGAGATAGAATATGAACCATCATACTGTCAATCTCAGTATATGGAAAAATCAATGGTTTCAGTGACAAATTGTATTTCGAAGAAAGAGGTAAGACTTCTCAAATAAATGCTCCTTCATTTTTTTCAAACTCAAAAATGTTGGAATATAATCCATCGGGATTATACGTTATTGTAAATATTAGGAATATGAAGAGACTCTCGGATGTGTGATCCCAAGAGTCATCGTAGATGTATAAATAAAGGCATTTTATGGAGAAATAATAAGAATTCAAGAGTTATTCCACCTGACAGTGGTATCAGAGCTCCATAACTCCTGCCTGCATGCCTGCCAGTCTGCCTGCCATTCTCCTGCTTTCAATCTACCAGACTCTCTTCCATTGAAGAGGCTTGCCGGCTCAGCTATGGCATATGCCCTCTGCATCCTCTTGCCAGTAGATGTTTCAAGAATTTCTTCCTGCAGTCTAGAATTTCCCAGTCTGGCATATTCTCTGAGTGCACATTATTACTTGCATGTCATTCAAATAGCTCATTTCATCGACTAAACCCTAATTTTTGTCAATGCATTTCCTCTGCGTGTTGTACCTGCTATTTTCTGTGTTGGAGTCTGCCTATTATCTATATGCGTTCTACACCTTAATATTCTTTCCACCAGTGTGAAGTGTGAGACTCCCATTGTGGAGACTATCGTGACCTAGTCTGCTCGAAGGTCGAGTTGCTTATAATTTGAATTGATAGCTCTTTACATTGGGTACTGTAGCTGTTTTCCACTGTTGAGAACGACCTCAACAACACAACTGGTGAATCATTGCAGAAACGTGGTTGATTAAAAGTGTTAGAGACTTGAGACAAAGATCGTTTATTGCTGATCAGTTTTACATACAAAGATTGTCATTGTATTGCTCAGTTGCATATTGGCAATAGTCATGAAGATTAGTATCTTGAAGATTGAGTGCTCGTGAAAAGAGATATAGTCTTTCCTGGAGAGTTGCAGCCAGCTCCTGGACTTGGTGTCCTCTATGACTGGAAATTTACCACAGTTTTGCGTGCAACGTAGGTATCGCAAGGAGGAAGTAGCAAAATATAAAATTTAAGCTCCAGCTCGTGTTGGTTTGGTTGCTCCAGTTGATGTGGTTTGTATCCATCTCAAACATCTTTCTTTCAAAGGACAATTTAATTTTTTTGAAGACTGATATATGATGGCCTCTTGCTACGAGTGAATTGCTGCGAGGTGGAGATTTCATCGTGGGCTACGTTGGAGGTTCCCAGGAGACTATTGATGCGTATTGCTGAAGACTAACTACATATCCATTTTGTGTTGGATTGTTGTATGGATTGCATCTTCCTGTTTTGTTGCGACTGTCTTGAGACTGTGTGGTCACCACCTATGTACTAGTGCGACCTTGATCATTTTACATCAATCCAAGAGAAATAAATTGTGTAGAATTCATTGATGACCTTGGCACATCAACAATAACATTATTGCATTGCAAGAAACTTGCATCAGCCTGCTTTTCTTTGACCTGCAACCTGCTCTGCTTGCGTTGGTGAGAGATTGTTTTATACTATTTTGAAAGCCATTGAAAGCATATTTAAAGTTGGTATTGTAGGCTTGAGAGGATTAAGTTTGTCTTTCAAATTTTGTATGACAATAGTAGAGACATTGACATTGTTGTAAATCTTGAGGAAGGTGGCAGAGACTTAGACCTGCACCTTTACTCTTTCTTCTTTTTCTCCTATTGTTTTAGTTGCAAGATTCAATCACAGAAGATGAAATCTATAGCATCTGTAGTTGGTGCCACTCTCACTGGAAAAGACACTTATCCAGAATGGTGGAGGAATATCAAATCTGCCTTCATCTATAATGACCTTTGAGATGGTATTTGCGAAGGCACCACAATAGAGACAAAAGCTGGAAGGCCCATAACCGGAGACCCAGGACCTCTAGAATCCGAGAAAGAGAAGGCCATTTGGAAAACAAAATACAAGAAATATTTAGCGGTAATCACTGCCACAGTCAGTGAAGAGGTGAGCCAGCACATATTTCCTGCAAAGTCATGTTTTGAAGCACTAAAAGCGTTAAAAGATCTGTATGATTCACACTCTGAAATGGAAGTTATTCAACTAATGCTAAAACTATTCAGTTTAGAAGTAAAAGAGAATGATCCCATGTTAGTTTCCTCTGAAATCAAAGCTATCATGCACAAGATTCAAGCCACTGGTATGAAACCAGATCTTCCCCTTGCAGCATTTGTAAAATCTTTGTATCCTTCTCACTCCAACTATCTTGAGTCGTTGAAAGCAAGTGACAAGTTCAAATCACTGACATTTGACACCCTAGTAGAGAAGATAGCTGATAGAGAGAAAGATTTTGGTAAGAAGACAACCGAGCATTCTAGAGAATCACTTTTCTTTGCTCAAAAAGCAAAGAACCACACCAAATACCAATCCAAAGATCATCCCAAAGGAGCACGGGGTATTTACTTGTTGACCAATATCCTATCACGTTAGTTCATATTGTGGGTTTTAAAATTATCAAAAATTGAACCAATATATTGCAGGTATTGGGGGGATGAGGGGTTTAAGGTGGGGGTGGGTAGGGTGGCTTATAAGGATTGAGGTATAAAAAGGGGTGGGGAGGAGGTTTTAAGTATTGGGAGGGGGTTTCAACAAAAAGAGTTTGGGTCAATATCTCTGGAAATTAAGGGTATTCTTTAATATCCCATGATCGTACATGCTATGTGAGAGGTTCACTAAGTGAAGTCCCCATGCAAAGGAGAAAGCAGCAAGAGAGGCAGAGGAAGAAGAAACTTCAGAGGTAGAGGAGGCAGAAACAACTCCAGCAAAAGTTCAAATTTGAAGTGCAAGCATTGTGGAAAGATTGGACACACAGCAGATCAGTGTTGGGCTTTGTGGGACTCCATCAAAGACAGACATAACCAGAAGAAAGATGACAATAAGAACCAAGATGCTAGTAAATCTTCAGATTCTGCTCATTGTATTGTTGCACATTGTAATATTGGTATTAATGAAATGACTTCACTTTCATCTTACACAGATTGTTGGCTACTTGATACTGGTGCAACATCACACATGACTTTTAGAAAAGACTGTTTTGAAGAACTTAATGAAACAATAAATGGCATAGTTTACTTTTCAGATAAGTCAAGTCTTAAACCAAAGGGAATGGGCACCATTCGGCTGAAGATGCTTGGATTCCCTGATTTCTTGTTGAAGAATGTTCTTTATCTTCCAGAGTTGCAGAGAAGCATGATGTCCTTGGTGCAGATTCGACAGCAAGGCCATTCCATCCACATGTTTTATGGAATCGTAGAAATAAGAAAGTCCTCTAACAACCAAGTCATCATGACTAGATATGAATATGGGAAGCTGCTGAAGCTAAAGGGTTCATCTGCAAAGGTTCATAACTATGCCTACCTCTCTTAGCATGGATAAGGTAATTTGTCATCAAGTTTATTGTGGCATGCAAGATTTGGTCATCTGAATTATAACAGTCTTCGTTTGTTGAGGAAGAATGGTGTATTTGGTTTGCCCACCATTCCCAAAGAGAAGAGCAAATGTGATGCATGTATATTAGGGAAACACAGTAAGTTGCCATTCCATGAATCTAATTTCAGAGCAAGTGGGAAATTAGAATTAGTGCATTCTGATTTATGTGGCCCAATGCCAACTCCTTCTGCCAATGGGGATAAGTATTTTATGACCTTTGTTGATGACTACTCAAGAATGTGCTATATTTACTCATTAAAGACAAAATTAGAAGCATTTCAAAGATTCAAGGACTTTCATGCATTGATAGAAAAACAAGCACAATCTAAAATTGGTACACTTCGTACTGACAATGGGAAAGAATACACTTCAAATGCTTTTGAAGATTATCTTCACCAACATGGAATTGCACATCAGACTACATTTCCCTACAATCCTCAACAAAACGGTGTAGCAGAAAGAATGAATAGAACCATAATGAATATGGTACGCTCAATGATGTTTTTTAAGAATGTAAAACTAATGTTTTGGGGTGATGAAGTGAAATGTGCAGCCTATTTGAGAAATAAAAGTCCCTCAAATGCTCTTGATAACAAGACTCCACATGAAATGTGGTTTGGACATCTCCCTTTAGTCAGGTATCTCATAGTTTTTGGTTCCACCTGTTATGCCTTGATTCCAAAGGAGAAAAGAAACAAGCTTGGTGCTCGAAGCAGAAAATGCATTTTCCTGGGGTACGAAGAAAACTCCAAGGCATACCATCTGTATGATGAGGTAAACAAGAAGTTTGTTATCTCTAGAGATGTCATTTTTCTTGAGCCTAATAAAAATTACCAGTCCATTGAGAGACAGCTTGATCGTTTGGAAAAATATCCTCATCCAAAGAAATATTCTGAAAATGAATATGAAATTCTAAACCTTGAAGGGGGGATTCCTATTCTGGATCAACCTTTGGAATTTCCATATGAAGCACCAACTCCCTCGCATGAAGAAGTTCCTGCTACTTCACCTAAACAAGAGATTCAACTGGATGATGTGATTGAGAGAATTGGAAGACTCAAACTTGAAGAAAATGAAGCACCACCAGCTGATCAACAAGGACCATCACGGAATATTCCTAAATGGGTCACAAAGACACTTGAAAGTGTCCATCCGGATGAAGTTGGAAAGACGGGAACGAGAAGTTCAAAAAGACATGAAGATGGAGGAGAAGAAGATAGTTTAGGTGATGACATGGATGTATCATTTGATTGTGAATTTAATTTATCTACTAACTTTGAACCAACTTCCTTTGAAGAAGCTTCTACTCAAGTTGAGTGGAAAGAAGCTATGCAGAATGAGTATGATGCACTCATGAAGAATGAAACTTGGAAGCTGGTTGACCCTCCAGTTGGAACCAAACCAATTGGCTGGAAGTGGGTGTACAAGAACAAATACAGATTAGATGGCTCACTTGAAAAGCACAAAGCGAGGCTTGTAGCAAAAGGCTATGCACAGAAGGAAGGAATTGACTATGAAGAAACGTTTTCTCCTACAACAAAATGGGCTACCATCCGTACCTTACTCTCTTTAGCTGCTCAGAATGGGTGGAAAGTTCATTAGATGGATGTGAAGACTACTTTCTTGAATGGAGAATTGAAAGAGAATGTCTTCATGTCTCATCCAGAAGGCTTTATTGTGAAAGGAAAAGAACAAAAGGTATGCAAGCTTTTCAAATCCTTGTATGGCCTAAAACAAGCGCCTCGCGCATGGTATACAAAATTAACCGAGCATCTTTTGAAGTTAAATTTTGAACATTTTGATCTTGATGATGCAACACTATTTATAAATAAAGTTGGAATATTTGTTGTGTATCTTGTGGTGTACGTAGATGATCTTTTGATGACAGGGAACAATGAGAGCTATATAGCATCCATAAAGAAAGATTTGAAAAAGATCTTTGAAATGACAGATATGGGACATCTCCACTATTAATTAGGAATTGAAGTCACTCAACATCCTAAGTACATATTCCTATCTCAGAAAAAATATGTTGGAGAACTACTTGACAAATTTTGCATGATAGAATGCAACCCTATCTCTACTCCAATGGAACAGAAAATGAAGCTCACATCAAGCGAAGGAAAAGAATTTGAAGATGCGATCAAGTATCGACAACTCATAGGAAGACTTATCTACCTTACAACAACTAGACCAGATATTTCTTATGTTGTTGGCATACTTTCAAGGTTCATGCATAAACCTTGTGAAGGACACTGGTCAGCTGCAAAAAGAGTTCTAAGATACTTGAAGGGGACTCAAGATGTTGGACTCAAGTACTCTAAGGTGGATGACTTCAAACTTATTGGGTACTCAGACTCAAATTTTGATGGAGATAAGGAGACAGGAGTATCAACTTCTGGATACACTATGAGTCTTGGATCAGCAGATGTCTCATGGAGATCATGTAAATAGTCATTTCCGGCAGATTCAACAACAGAAGCAAAATATGTGGCTGCATCTGAAGTAACGAAAGAAATAGTATGGCTCAGGAAGATACTTGAATATTTGCAAGAAAAACAAGAGAACTCCACTCCATTATTGATTCATAATACTTCTGCAATCAAGCTGGCTAAGAATCCCAGATTCCATGATCGAACCAAACACATCAACACAAAGTATCATTTGATTCGACATCATGTAGAGGCCAAGACAGTCCATATTCGACATTGTTCCTCAAATGATCAAGTTGCAGACATCTTCACCAAAGCGCTTGGACGAGAAAAGTTTGAAAGATTCAAAAACATGCTCGGACTTACTAACACCCCTTCGAATTAAGGGGGCGATTGTTGGAATATAATCCGTCGAGATTATACGTTATTGTAAATATTAGGAATATGAATAGACTCTCGGATGTGTGATCCCAAGAGTCATAGTAGATGTATAAATAAAGGCATTCTATGGAGAAATAATAAGAATTCTGGAGTTATTCCACCTGACAAAAAATTTCATGTCAAGAAGAGGGATTGTGTTTGCTTGATTCGGCTGGAGAAAAGAATAAAACTTCTGCTCAAGTATGTAAGGCAGGTGAATTTTTAGATACAAAAATTCTGAAAGAAAGGGTTGATGTTTCATTAGAAAAAAATCATGAAAATCCTTTTCATAGTTCTTTTGGAGATCAGCCTGACGACATGCTAGAGGAGTTGCATTCTAAGGAGCTTTGTCATGACAAACAGGTGTTTAAGGGTTTTGGGATTTGTCATTTTTTTTATGATCCAGTGGCAGAATACCTTGAGAAATTTTGTACTGAGAATGGTTGGTTATGTTTCTGTCAAGGGGACCACGTCCTTCTTCATAACATTTTATCATTTTGTTCCTATGTTCTAATTTCAATCAAGCCTGATGAAAAAACTAAATTATTGGGTAGATTGCTTGATTGGCTTTAATGGAAGTCAAAATTTACTTGATTGAGCATTTGGGCTTAGTTAGGTAGGGTAGATAGGTGCAAATAAGTTCGAGACCTGTTGATCATTTCCTTCAGTACTTTTCAGTTGGTTTTCATTTATAGTTATAAGTTCGGGTTTGCAGTCACAATTTTTTTCAGTTTTCAAAGTATGGCCAGATGACACAAATTGACATGAATTTGTTACTACAGTGATTTAGTTTTTGGTCCAACTCAAAGTGAGTTGATAATTTCAAAGAAAGGTTGGGGACATCCCAATGGATCCGGCACCTGGTCTATGGGGTTCTTTTCTACCTCACAGGGAGGATAGCATCCCTCGTGGAAATAGATGTTAGCACTATGTTTAAATGTTTGAATTATGGGCTTGAGGGATTTGAAAATGATCCTATTCAGTGGAAAATTATGCAAGCACTTTCAGCTTATCAGGTTGGCAAATTTCATTAGCTGGAGCCGTCAGATGAAGAGGGGATCTAGATCTACGGTGATAGATCTTTCTATGGTCAAAAAACATGCAACATCATAAGTGAAATGGAGAGTGTCGAAGATCGACGGTTCGGATCCATGATGAAGAAGATCAGCGATAGAGCACGATTCCATGGGCTGAAGATGCAAGGACAAAGTTCAAGTTTGACATTCGTAGGGTATGTTAAAAGGGATAAGTTATGGAAGGTCAAGATCAAGGGGATGACAGATCGAGGGTATGGGGTGATTCTGCTGGGGAAACATACGTGAAGGAAGAGGATTTTCCAAAATGTGAAATAGGTTAAAGGGAGGAAAGGTCAGATGGATAAGATGAAGGCAGAAGAAAATCTACGGTCATAGTCTATTCCGCAATCTAAACTGGCACAGGAAATGTCGAAATCTCAATTCGTGAAAATTCGTAGAGGACGCGAAGATCTACGATCCAGAGAAACAGGTCAGGAAGATCAACAAATGAGGAGCGTTCCACCATTATAAGCCGCATGGGAGATAAAATGAGAAATAATCAATGGAGCGTTAAGGCTCTCATTATTGGATGATCTCAATGAAGGATGATCATAAATCGACGGCTGAGGTCAATCTGCCTTGATCAAGCTATGCACGTGATGATTATAGAAGCTTAATATGAAGATTTGTTTTTCGACAGCTTGGTTTTAAAGACATGTGGATGATGGATGTGAAAGGCACCCAGATCAAAAGGTTAAAAAAAGCTCAGGACCATAAGGGTCACATCTAGATCGATTTGGTAGGAGAAGGGATGCTCTCACGCATGATCTGTTTTCCAGAATATTAATTGATTCCCCCGACACCATTTGTAGCATGCGTGTAGGAGAAATCATTCCTATGGCAGTGCCATGTCATCCCAAGGTAGATATCCATTATGTGGTCTAGCATGTGGAGGTAGAGAAGTATCATGGGAATCTATGAGGTGGAACAGGAGAATCCGTTTTTCACACAAAGTAGGGTAAACGCGGCAATGGATATCATTTTGTTTCCTATGTCATAGGAGTGAAGGGGTAGGAGAACGTCCATTCCTTATGATTTGAAGCATAAGGTCGACCATAAAAGGTGTCACCCAAGAATCTTTCCCACAGAAAATAGCGAAATTCCACTATAGATAAAGAGACATGACTAGATCTCCAGGAGGTAAAGGATTACTCAACTCATGTCCTCACACATGTCAACACCAAGATACTTGATGACGAAATGTGTGGGAATGATGATCGCTCGTTGTAGTGTTCAATATCTTAGTACTATATATATAACACCACCTTTTAAAGTCTTTGTAATCCATGGCATGAGCTAATACAGAGGCCAAATCCGAAGTTTCATTTTGCCGCAAGTCCCTAGAATTTTGAGAAATTAGCTATGGCAATTTGGTTTGAAAAGCTTGTCTGTCTGGGTGTATTGATGGTTGGTGAGCTCATTTCCACACTCATCCATTGCCTTTGTTTTTCATACCAGGGATAGCACTAGCCATCGGGGTGCAGACATGAATAATTTTGAGAGATACACCCGTCTTCTTATATCCACACCCCTAGCTGCACATTGCGTGGACACTCACGTCCCATGAGTGTTCTTACAGGAACACCTGATACCATCACTACCTCCAAATTTTTTGCATAGGAGGAAGTTCCTGGGATGCACTCTGCATGAGTGATTGTTTGGGCTGGAGCATCAGGGGTCCAATTCCTACACCACCCTATTTGTGAAGTCCACTTACCAAAGGTGGTGGGGAGGTTGGAAGCACACTCCACCGTATTTCCTATGGGAGATCCCACCTCATGGGAGGCGAGGATTACAAGAATGAAAAGCTACAGAAGAGGCTTTCCTTTACCAGAAGTAGTATGACCCTTCTTCTAGGCCCCCCGTCTAACAGTGTTACCCAGAGAGGGGAGGGATGCAGAGAAGGTTGAGCAAGGAGGGGACACAAACTGCCATGCCATTTTATGTCCATGCAGAAAGGTTCCTTTGAGAACGGAGGTGACACAAATTTAGGAGGGGTAGAAAATCACGCTGCTAACTTGACAAGCCGACGAGATATTTCAAACCCAGTCAACGGTGACTCACCTGGAAAGCAACCTGAAGACATAGTTCTCAAGATCAGCAGGCTCGGCAACAGGAACATCTTGCTATCACCCAGACCAAGCATGTGCACTAACTCCATAATGTCTGCTTGAATTAGATGTAAACCATGGCATAAGTACCACACTCTAGCCGTTAGTTTGATAGTGACTGTAAACAGTACAGGTCCGATTCCGAGGACTAGCCTTGGTGATGTTAGATAGTATAAATAGGATCTCCGCATAGGGGAGAGGGGTTGGGAAATTTCAAGAGTAGGGGCTCTCAATAGTAATATGTTTTCAGTTTCTCAGAGTTGAATAAAATTTGTAGAGATGGAATGACAAACTCTCATGGTAGAGATTCCTGCGTCATCTCTTTCTTCAATAAGTAAACCTTCTTTACATGATTGTCTATCATGTTTTCATTACAATTTGTATTTTCGTTTCATGTTTGGGCACTAGTGTATATGGGCCAGAATTCATCTCGTATTCTCTCGGTCCATTGTTCAAACATTTTAAACATTTTTCTTCTAAAGTCTTCCAGAATTCACCCTGGTTAGGTGCTCTGTTTGACGAGTTGTCTCCCTTTGTACACTAATCCACCTGCTAATACCTCTAGATTGAAGCAATAATGTCTATATTTCCTCTATCTATAGACCTTCATACTTCTTACCTCCTGCAACTTGTTTCAGACTTGATCAGTTGACTGCATGGACCAATGGTCTCCCTCACGATTTACCCCACCAAAATTTACAAAATAAACTTGTCTTATTTAGAAATATGACCTTCTGAATGTCTCCGATTGAATATTTTGAATGTGAAAAACTTGAATATAGTGAGAGATCCCTTTATGATAGTATTGGGTCAGAAATACAATCTAAAGTGGTTTTAATGTTACCCTAGGATTGGGCCTTCCACAACATGGGTACATTCTGGGTGTTAACAACACCATTCAGGAAGGTTGTCTTTACATCCATTTAGTGTAGATCCCACTTCATCATTGAAGCAAGTGCCATGATGGTTCTGATGGAAGTGTACCTTGCTACTAGAGAAAATGTCTCTTCATAATAAATCCCTTCTTCCTGAGAGAATCCTCTAGCCACAAATATTTCCTTGTACTTTTCAATACCTCTATCAGTTGCATGTTTTATCTTGTAGATCCATTTCAAAGATACCACACTTTTGGTTTTTGGTTTGGGTACTATATCCCAAACATCATTCTTCATTATTGACTAGTATTCTTTCATTATTGCTTCCACCCATTCTTTATTTCATGCATCTTCCTCATAGCCGGTGGGTTCTTGATCTACAAGGTCACATATCAAAGATACATAAATGGAGTATGGCTTTGATCTCTTGCTTGTTCTTATGGAGCCTTCTCAAGCTCCATACTTCTCTTCTTCTTGTATTATTTCTCTTACCCAAGCAGGTTTTCTCTTTCGAGAAATATCCATAGTAGGGGGTTCATGAGTTTTTATCATATCACGATATTCTGATTCTACTATTTTAGGAGAGGGTTCATCTTCTACCTTTCAGGTAGGTACATCCTTTTCATGTACTTCTTCAAGTTGACACCTTTTGGGTTTCTTAAGAGGATTTTCTTCATCAAATGTCACATCCCTACTCATCTGAATGTGATGGAATCCTAAAGGATTTGGAGACTTCATAGTATCCAATGAATATTCGGTTCTTTCCAGAAGGATCCAACTTGGTACTCTTCTCTTTCAGAATATGCACATACACTGGACAACCAAATATCTTGACATGTATCACTTCATTTTTCTTTCCTGTATACATTTCCTCGGGAGTCTTGAATCCAAGATCAATGTGAGATAATCTATTATCCACATTCACAACCGTTCTTGATGCTTCATCCCACAAGTGCATGGGAAGGTCTCGGTCATGAATCATTGTTTTCACTGCTTCCATAATGGTTCTATTCTTTCTTTCCACAACACCATTCTGTTGGGGATTTTAGGGAGTGGTTAGTTCCCTCTTGATTCCATCTTCTTTGCAGAATGATTCAAATTATTTTAAAGTATATTCTCCACCATTATGTGATATTGGTGTCTTGATTCTTTTTGAATGGTTCTGTATCAAGGATTTAAATTCCTTGAATTTATTGAACACTTAACTCTTGGTCTTCAAGAAGTATATTCATATATTTCTTGAATAGTCATCAATAAATGTCACATAGTATTCATATCCACTTAAGGATTTGTATGGCATAGGACCACATAAATCATAATGAATTAATTCTAATGTACCTTTAGTCTTTGTTTAACTTTTCAAAAATGGATTCTTGATGTTCTTTCCTCTTGCACATCCTTTGCAAGTTCCTTCATGATCAATCTTTAGATCTGGTAAACTTGTTACCACCTTGCTCACATAGGGTGATGCTTTGTAGTTGGTGTGAGAAATCCTTCTATGACATAGTTCACATGATCTAGTGGTCTCATGGAAAAGGGTTGTTTCTGGATGTCCCTTGAGTTTGTACAGTCCTCCTTCTTCTTCACCAATGAACACAACATATTCAATTGTATTTACTTTGGATCACATGAGCACTTGTGCATCTATAAAAGCAACTCTATATCCTTTCCTATCTAGTGTTGAGATGGAAAGTAGATTCTTTTTCAAACCTGACACATATAGTACTTATTTCATCTTCATAGAGGTTCCAGATTCAACCTTCTAACTTGATTCACCAATGCCTTTGATGGGATATTGATAGTCATCTCCTAAATACACTTTTTGAGGAGAGTTATTTTCTTCAAGTCTTGAAAGAGTTTGCTTCTTCTGTGTCACATGCTTTGAGGCACCACTATCAATAAGCCATGTATCTTCTCCAGGTGTTATAGACCCAGAGAGTGCGAAGAATCATACATATCGTACATATCTTCTACATCTTCTTATTCTTCTTATCTCTTTCGAGGTATTTTTTCTTCTTCATCATCCTCCTCATCAGCTAGTTGAGCATGGTGTATTTTTTTGCTTTTCTTCTTTAGTGGAAACTATCTGGCAAGGTGTCATATTTTATGACAATTGTAACATTGATATTTGGAGTAATCTCTCTTCTAACTATTGTCTCTTTTCTTTTGAAACTTATTTGGAGGTCTATACTCCTTGTGACTATCCTTCTTGAAGTTTGATTGTTTTCTTCTCTTGGTATGGGTGGCTAGAGCTTGATCATCTTCCTTAAGTAAGGATTCTTTGTTAGCTACTCTATCCTCCTCTTGGATATAGTATTCCCATACAATGTCAAACTTCATACTTTGTTTTCTAGCACACATATTATGTATGAATGAATCCCAAGGTGTATTGAAACTATTGAGAGGATTCCTGACTACTTCATCTTCATCAAGGGACTCTCCAATAACATCTAGTTGTTCCTTGAACTGTGAGACCCTTATGAAATAATCTTAAACCGATTCTCCTTTACTCATATTGGTGATGTTTAGTTGAGCTCTCAAATTCATATTTTTGTTGATGTTCCTTCCCTCGTAAATTCTGGAGAGGGAATCATACATATTCTTTGGTGTCTCTTTAGTTGACACTTTAGGGATCAAGTGATATTTGATGGAATCAACAATGATCATCATTGCTTCGATTAGATCCTTTTGGTGCTTCTCCGTGGCTTCATCTTCTTCTAGTTCTGGGACTTCATCCTTGATATACTTATCAAGATCATTCTCTCTAAGAATGAAACCAATCTTATACTTCCATGCTCATAATTTTTCAACGCCTTCTATTTTATCCTCAAGCTTAGTGCTTGGGGCCATCCTATCCAGTAGGTCACTAAAAATTTAAATTTATCAAAA
>LPNX011056913.1:42584-68665 GCA_001517045.1 Pseudotsuga menziesii
ACCTGTCATAAGCAACTCTTACCTGCATGGGTCGTACTTACACCCTTTCCATGACCAATTTGGTTGGTCCTTGCAGGAGATTGCAGCATTTTCTCACCAACTTTTGTCATGGACTTGTTGCCTTATCCCTTCTCCAGAGGGTTGCTGGTCTCATTCATCAGCATCAGCAACATACTCATCCAGGTCCATGTCATCGTTGGTTTGTCCACTAATGCCAACATCAAAACAATGATTATCATTAGTGGTTCATTGTACATATATATATTTTTCAATATTCTTACCAACATGCAATATCCTATGCATGCAATTCATATCCTTATGCATTTCAAGCATAAACTCAAGAAATGAAGTTATAATCAGCAAGATAGGGTCTAATGAAAACTTCCCTTTCAAATCCCTCATCTTCTCGTGGAATTCCTCTTCCACACAGCAGCTGGTTGGCTTCATAGTCCTTGCTGCCCCTGGGCATGCACTGTCCAGATTTGTCCATTTGACAACAACGGCCATCCTTAGCACTTTGCTGCTCCATGCTAAGATTCCGGTCACTTATCCTCATTCCCCACTGGATAATCTTTCCAACACCTGTTCACACGCGTCATTCCGACCTCGGATGTGAAAACCACACCCCTTCCAAGAATGAAGACTTTCACTAATCTCGGCACTTTCATTACACTACTGCAAAGTAGAATTTTCACATTCTTCTAATGATCTCAGAGCCATTTTGGCAGCTGCATTAACAGCATCCCACTGATTCAAGTCTTGCCTAAAACACGGATTTTCCTTCTCACAAGGACGACTATCTCAAGGGATGATGGGGGTCAAGGGGGGCTTGCCCCCTTGTGGCTTCCGCCACTGCAGGGCAGGTCGAGGGCAGCGCCCTCGTTTTTTTTTTTTTTTTTTTTTTTGTAAATCATTGATTTCGCGCAATTTGGCGCATCAGCTCGCTGCCAATTTTCTTATTTTCAGCCCCTGAAAATTTCCTGTAAAACAGCCCAAAATTTCACTGAGAACAGTTGAAATCGGCTCCAGGAACCATTGTTCCTTCCGCCGTATCGGCTCCCACTTTGACCTCCCAGCTGCAACGTCGGCTCCCACTTCGATCTCCCAGCCGCAACGTCGGCTCCTTTCCCATTCTTTCCTCCGCCGAACCGGCTCCCTGACCATTCTGTCTTCCGCCGAATCGGCTCCCCGGAAGCTTCTACCTTCCGCAACGGCGGCTCTCCGGGTGTTCCAACCCTTCCGCAACTGCGGCCGTCGGCAGCCTTTCCAATCGGAAGCCCAAGTGATTCGCCATCCGCAACGGCGGGCGGGATACTTCGCCAATCCGTCCACAACGACGAACTCCCACTTCGCCAACTCTTCCGATCGGCGCTTGCAACAACTGAAATGTCGGACGTCGGTGGAATCTCGGATCGGGCGCGGGATTGCTTAGCCATCCGCAACGGCGGGCGGGAGACTCTACCAATCCTTCCGCAACGGTGGAATTTTACTTCCTCCAACGGCCCGACTGTTCCATACTTAGCCGGATTTTTGAAATTTTTCTGCGGTGTCGGCGATCGGATGGATCTTCAAACTCTCCGCGGCGTCGACGATCGGGCGGATCTTCAAACTCTCCGCGGCGTCGGCGATCGGGCGGATCTTCAAATCGGATGCAGGATCGCTCCGCCATCTGCAACGGTCGGAGGGGAAGATCGTTGTCTCACCCGCAACGACGGAGGTTAACTCCGTGAACCCTTCCGCAACGGTCGGATGGGAGACTTCAGCCAGTCGCCCGCAACGGCGAATAGAAACTTCTCCAGCTCACCCGCAACGGTGGAATTCCACTTCCTCCTGTGGTCCGACTGCTCACTCTTGGGCGATTTTTCTGAATTCGTTGCTGCTCTGCTGAACAGAGAAGGTAATTCTACCTTCTGTCACTGCATCTTCTTGGCCCATAGAGGCCCATTGTTGCAACCATGGCGCTCTGATACCATACTGTCACGTCCCCGTCCCTCAACAGACGAAGAGAACGCGACGGACATCATACACATCCGGGCAACCGCCCCATGAACATTAACAGAAAATCAAATGCCGAAATTAAAGCTTACAAGCATACACAGATACCCACTCAATCATACAGCGGAAGCAAAACAAATACATTTCCAGCATTGAACATGTCCATCTTTTCACATAATACAGTATATAGTTGCAGAGGAGAAGTAACAGCAGCACTTATCTCTTGATGAAGAATTTCACCCGCAACCAGCTACGTCACTGCAACGTTCCACCCAACCATAGGCCAGCTTGCTCATCAATCTCTCAGCAACGCTGCCGCCCCCGAGCTGGGCATGATTCCTCAAGGACTAAGGGGACAAATTGCAGGCTTGCACATAGCCAAGGGGTCATAAACATCAAACCAACACAGCTGGGTTTCACAGGCTTTCAACAGACAAGCCAACCCAACACAGTCAGAAGACCAACCATTGCACTCAGGCAATTACTTAGCTGTCATAGCTTAAATAGGGAAAACGAATTCTGAGTCATTCTTGGCCCTATCATGGCCAAAATGACTCTCATTCGAATTTACAACAGCTCCAGACGTAACAGTAAAGACATTCACAACATGGGGAAAACTACAGCCCCGAATTTATGAGTGCGCACAACTTACAGCCAGGTAAAACGACCCAAATAGCCTGTGAGACAGCCAAAAACGTGAATGGCCCTTCACAGTTAGTCGTGGATGTAAGAGAATGGCTCTCAGCTCTTCATGAGCACCCCAAACAGAAGAATACCGGTGCGTGGTTAAACAATCCGAACCAACAAGGAAAGGAACAGACAATGGAGGCCCTGCGTGAGGAAAAACGGCTCCGTTTTTGTCTGTGGATGCGCACACAATAGGAAGGACGCAATTTGCAGTTCGTGGGTGCTCAGCAACTCGTGGGGGAGAGGAAGAAAACCTGCGTGAGACCCAAAAGCACCCAGAGCTTGTGCGTGAGGAGCCAACAAACAATTCGTGGGTAGAGGTGAACAGACCGTGGAGAGAATGCAAGATGGGCACAATGAACAGGCGCGTGAGGAGAACAGAACAGGCAGGGCAAGCATGGAGTCGTGGGTGGAGTGTGGATGTGGGAAAAGGACTGACAATCCTACCACCCCACTCCCAAAGGCAATAACTGCCCATCCACCAACAGCCATAGCTGCCCAACTACCCAACAGAACATTAAAGAGGTTGAAAGAGGTTGGGTGACAAATAACAAAGGTGGCAAAACATCAAGGCAATAAAACATGGGTTTTTTCCCCTTAACCAAGGTTTGACATCCCCCACCCCTTATCCTTCGGAACCATGCCCTTTTCATTCAACGTTGCACTGCCGTAGCTGGTTGTGGTTTATTTTAATTGATGTGCGGGTTTACATGATGCCAAATTAAAATGTGTCGGATAGCACGACATACCATCGGCAATTACCTCTATTGCCAAAACATACACAACAAAATCTATGGTGGGGCCTTTGCCTTTAGCTCCTCACCATGATTATTTACATTATATACATCATGCAAATGGGGTCGAAACCGGGGACATGACATGAGAGGTCTCAAAAAATGTAAGGACATATAGAGAGCGATAGAGGTAGATGTCATGGATGGATTAAAAGTTTTTGTGGTGGATCCATAATGGTTTCATTCAATCTGTAAGTTGAAATCAGACGATAACATCATAAGGTGATGGACACCAGGATAAATGGATGGACCCTCAGGAGTGTGTGCGAGGTTTTGTGGTACCAAGGGTTGGGTTGCAACCGTCCCTTGATTGTTGGAATATTATAAATCCGCTCGTAACTTAGGATAAAATAATTAATTGATTTTGATTAATTTCCTACCTACTAGCCTAGATAGTTGGAATCCACTTGCACTACAAAGTCAACACTTGCCATTTGTACCCCATAAATGATTTAATTCTGATTATGTGTTGACCTTGACCACTTTATCAACTCCCATAATTAGTAACTTTGTTTTCCTATAGATTCTTCCTTATTCTTATTTTATCCAACTTTTCTGTGGATAAGGTAAAGCTAGTTAACTAGGAAACTGGTATCTTTTGTTTCCAACCCATCCTCCATGATTTTCTCTCTATTTTCCAGTATTAATATGATTTCCATAAATATTGACAACTCACTCATACTTTTTCTAATTCATGAGGTCCTTGTCTGATTTGGGAAGTGCTTTAGCCACCTGTGGGGGTTTATTATATTTAGTAAGTCTACATTTCTGAGCTTTATGAGTTATTTCCAATACAACTCAATTTTACCTATGATGGATGTACTATTTATGTGTGCTATTATTTTTCATTATTCAATGGAAGGATACACTCCAATATTCATCTCTTCATTCATGTGATTCTGTCTCTTTTCTTCTCTCCATTTTTCTTGTGTATGCTTGTGAGAATTATCTTAGTAGCAAGATCTATTTCCAGTGCTTCTCCTTAGCATATTTTCTCATAGAATTGGAGCTATTATTTCTACATTGTATCAGAGAACAAGGTTTCTCAATTTCTACAGAGTTGAGGAGTGCATACAATCTCTTATCCCTCTTTGAAAAAGAGCTTGATATAAGCATACAAGATTTTCTCCTAGGTTTGTTTTTGCAGGTTGCAAAGAGTTTCTTATTGAGTGCATCAACTCGATAATATGGATTCTTCTTCAGCTATGATCTGAAATCCCTTAAACTATCACAAATGGAAAGACAAAATTAGCATTCTATTGCGCAGTAAGGGAATATACAGAGTTACTTTGGATTTGGAGACTGAGCCAATGTTGTGACTAAGAAAGCTAAGTGGAATAATAGGTTGGATGAATCCTATGCATTGATTTTCCTCTCTATTTCTCTTGATATACTCTTTCATCTATATGGTTTGACCACTCCAAACCAAGTATAGAAAAAACTTGAGTCTCTCGTTGGATTTCAAGATGAGTTAAGAGCGCATCAGTTGGAGATTGAGTTATTCTCAATGAGTCCAAGAAGTTTCAATTCTATTGAGGGTTTCTTCACCAAATTCAAGTCACTTGTGCTAATTATCAAGAATTGTGGAATTGATAAGAAACATGATCAATTAATACTTTCCATCCTTTCTAAATTGGGTCCTGAATACTCAATTTTTGTGTCTATGTTTCATGTTACTAGGCTTGTTGTTTCTAATTGGAAAATGCCTTCTTTGTGTAATTTGTTTGATTCACTAACAAAGGAGAAAGATAAATTCATCCATATGGGTGCTCGTATATCTTCAAAGGGAAAGGATCATGCTATCATGGTTCAAAGAGGAAAGAATACCAAATCCAAAAAAAATTAAATCATGAAAGCGAAGAATCCGAAGTTAGAAATCGAAGATGAAAGTTTGAAGCCTACTGCTGAAGATTCGGTGAAGAAGGTTAAGAAGAAAAGGAGAAAGTAAAAGTCTTATTATTGCAGCAAGGAATTTCATCCAGAGAAGAAATGTTTAAAGAAGAACATGGGAATCATGTATCATCTTCTTGAGAAGCACAACATCAAAGTTCCAGATGAGCTAGAGAATCATGTTGATTCCTCATAACACTATCATATTACACAGTTCTAAGGTGATATAAAATATGCCTTGAGTTCCAGGGAAAATAATTTTCTCATTTATATGATATAGATTCATTTTCTGATATATGAGAATCAGAAATATCATATCCTTTCTTGTTAGAAAACAGGACTGCAGAGCAATAACAGTTATATAGTTAAATCATTAAACAAGATGCAAAACAGATTAAACACATTACAAGAGAGACACAGATATAACGTTGTTCACCCAAAGAATGGGATATGTCCACACAAAAATTTCTAGTCCTTTTATTATACCGTCCAGCAAAATAAAGGGATACAACCTGCAACAAAACCCTGCTGCACTTCATCTTCACGCTCTCACAGTCTCTCTCACACAATCACAGAGATTGTTTACAATGCTACAATACAATACACATCCGTATTAAAATTATTTATTTTATAGTGGAAATACCATGGGAAAATACTACAGCTCACCCAATACCATGGGTCCATAAAACTGTTGGCCAACACACATTCCAAAAATTTCCTTCAGGGGCTTCGCCCCCAGACCCCCCAATCGGGGGGATGGGTCCCCTACACCCCCCAGATGGGATGAGTGTATAGTACGGATGATAAATAAAATCTCTAGATATGGAAAATTAAGCTCCACAACCAACATTTCTTTAATAATCACCCTATTAGTCTCCTAGATTCATCTCTCAATAATTGTGATTTTTCACTAGATCTTGACTTGTCGTTAAGTAGCTCTTCCTCACTCCACAATTATGGTTTATAAACATGTTTTTGGGATTATATACATGTAATTACATCTTTCATACCACCATACATATCATCTACCATACCTTTGAATAATCCTAATACTATACAAATCCCAATTTCACTAGTTGATTCCTCATTGGTTTGTTATGCAGTGTTACTTATATTACATGGTTTGGAGTATTTCCTAAATTTCATTGGTTGGTTATCCATGGCCTTATTCATCATTGGAATGATATTACACATGTTTGGATATGTTATGAACACTTATGGTTCATATCTCAAGTCCATTCATCATTCATATTTTTACACTTATCAATTTTCCCCAGTTGCCCATAGTTTTCCTAGTATATCCCTATATCCTCATGGAGTCAATGAATCATTTTCCTTTGATGTTCCATATGCTAACATTTCTGGTATATCATATTTTTATCAGCTTCATATCATATTTTGGAAGGTGTTACATCAGATTTGAAAAATGACATGTGATTCACATCACAAATTTGCAGCTATTCAGGGAATTGAGTGTGTAACAAATTGTCTTACTTTTTGTACTCTTTGGGAATGAGTATACACAAATATATTTTCCATTTCAGATTTTGTTTTCAGATCATAGTTTGTTAGAAGAAATAAGCATTCAGATGATGCTCCTACTTCATCATTTAATGAGATACAAGGAGTCTCTCCTCTTCCTTCTTACATATTCTACAATCTAATGCATGATCATGGAGTTCATGATTTCTCCATCACATATTTCACCAAGAAGCAGTTCATTCAGCTCATTCAAGTGAATATAAATATGTGTTGAAGACATATTGTTGAAAATTTTCTGCCTTGTCCTTTCTTGAGGGAGGATTTTCCCCATGTGGTTTTTCCTCTTTCCTCAGTTTTTTGGACATAATAATTGTTAAAGGGTGACCATAGCCTTGTTTCTAGGCCCTGTATGCATCCATATGCATTTATATATCATCATAAAGTGAGACTTAAATGGGATTTTTCTAATATTATAAACCCACTAATAAATTTTGATTAATTTCCTACCCACTAGCCTCGATAGTTGGCATCCACTTGCACTACAAAGTCAACACTTTCCATATATACCGTATGAATGATTTAATTATAATTCTTGGTTAATGTTAACCACTTTATTGAATCTGAGAATTAGTAACTATGTTTTCTTGCAGGTTCTTCCTTATTCTTCTTTTATCCATATTTTTTGTGGATAAGGTAAATTTAGTTACTAGGAAACTAGTATCTTTTGTTGTCAACCCCTCCTCCATGATTTTATCTCCATTTTTTAGGATTAGAATGTTTTCCCATAAATCTTGAAAAATTACTCATGTTTTTGCTAATTCATGAGGTCCTTGATTGATTTAGGAAGTGCTTTAGCCACCTATGGGGGTTTATCATATTTAGTAAGTCTACCTTTTCAAGCTTTATGAGTTGTCTCCAATACAACCTGATTTTACCTATTATGGATGTATTATTTATGTACACTATTATTCATAATTATCCAATGGAAGGATACACTCCAATATACATCTCTTCATTCATGTGATTCAGTCTCTTTTCTTCTCTCTATTTTCCCTATGTATGCTTGTGAGAATTATCTTAGTATGAATATCTATTTCTAGTGCTTTTTATTAGCATATTTGCTCATATAATTGGAGCTATTATTTCTACATTGATTCATTAGAGGGTTTTGTAGCACCATAGGTGGAGGACCTTGTGTTGTTGGGTTTGGCTGTGTCGGAGTGGTTGCATTAGGGTCACGTTGATTGTTAGTTTGTAACAAGTGGTGGACAAGGTTCATATGAGGGCATTGATGTGTATAATGGTCATAAGTGTCACAAATGGTGCATGGATGGTTCATCCACAACTGAGGGTTCTTCCCAGGTTTACGTGGATGTTGGGGGTTCCATGCTGGTGGATTGGATCCATTGTTATTTAAAGGGTTGGGTTGTTGGATACCTCCTTGAGGTTGGTAGCTTCCCCGGTTCCTACCTCTATGTCATCTTCCCTGCCCTTGTTGGTTCTTGAAGGCGGGTTTATTAGGGAGATTCTGTTGATTGTAGACTTATCCTTGGGAAACATGAGGAGTCAAATCTGGAGTAGATGTAGGATGCATAAGTGGTGGGTGATAGCCAAGAGCAAATGGAAGGTTTGCAAAGCCTACTATCTGGACATTACACGTAGGTTCCAAGAAATTTGGTTCGTGAACATGAGGAATTAGTGCGGGAGATGCATATGAAGGTGTGGCTCCAGAATGAGACGCTACGCATGAAAAATCAAGGGCATAGCCTGGTTGGGAAACACTAGGGGTGGTACCAAAATGAGGTGTCATTGAAGGAGAGGCCATGTATATGTGAGGATGGTGAGTAATATATCTAATGACTCCATCAGCAGCATGGGATTCCCATGGCATATCTCAATGTGAGGAGCCAACATGGGGGGCATCAGGTATGATGGTATATAGATAACCCGATTGGGAGTAGATAAGATCGAACTGTTGTTCCTTGAGGATGGATACTTCCTGAGTTTGTGAGCACTTAGATGCAACATAGGCTTGGTGATAGGGGGGGTAAGGTTTTAAGAAACTAATAAAGGAAAATCTTATCCTCTAACTAGATTTTACACAGGCTAAGAGGATAATGCACTTCATGGATACGATCCGTGGTATGGGTAACAGTGTTCAGTCGACAAGATAATAGGATTTCCATGCCCTCATCATAATGGATGGGTGACTGTAAGTACTGTAGAAACATTGAAGCTAACGAGGAAAAGTATCAATAAGTGACCTGAGGAAGTTCAATGTACCATTTGGCTACAACACTCTAAGTGAGTGTGCGTTGGAATAGGCGCAATCAGATAGAGTCATCCACTATGATGTTAGATGAACACCATAATTGGAATGAAAAAATGTGCTTTAAGGGTCTCCTCCCGCCTTTCCTTCGAACTTAGGGATTTCGAAAGAGATTTTGGTAGGCATGGGAGTCCAAAATGGGTCATGACATATGGGGTCATTCGTCAATGATGCCAGATAGAGAAGGTTAAGAATAGCCATAAATGGTAGAATATGACTGGGGCTAGATCGATGGGGGATAACAATGGCTAGGACCGGAGGGCATGTAGTTGTCATGTGCAAATGGGGGTTGGTATGGCTGAATTTCGACAGTAGGATTAGTCACTAGAATGGTGTGAATAGTTGAAATGGTGGTAGAAGGGATAACATGCATAAATGAAGGTACAGTATGAACCATGGTGGCTGGAGTGGGGCCACCACTAGTGGGTAGCATACCAACGCTAGTGTGTGCAATATCTAGGGGACCACTAGGACCAAGATTGATGGGTTCGGCAAAGGGGATACATGAGATGATGGGTGGAGCAGTCAGGAGTCTGGTATAAACTGTTCCTCCTAAAAGGGGTTACAAGGTTCACCATCCATGGGGCTATATGGGGCTATCAATAAGGTAGGTTCAAATTGATAGGAATCTAAATAAGAATTAGATGTAGTGTATGGATCTGAAGGTGGTGAACGATATCAAATATGGATCCGATGGTGGTGGTTCAAGGAAAAGAACTGAGGGGTATTCTCCCTAAGTCTATGTCAGTAGTTTGGTGGAGCGATAATAACGTGATGGTGTGTTGTGTAAATGAATGTAGGTTCAAGAGTGTCAAATACAGGCTCAAAATACAACTATATCCTAGTGTGCAAAAGGAGAGCATAAAAAATGGTGGCTCACATGCCAAAAATCAAGCTCTAAAATCGATCTACAACATCGTGTTACAACAGGCGAGTCTACAACAAAGTGGCCAGAAAACCAACAAGCAACACTACTTATAAATAAAATGACACGCTAAATGATGGGGTATAAGTGCAAGAAAAATCCTAGCTACAAGATGGAATTCCCTCACAAACCATATCCTTTGGTAGGCGCTGAAATACCAGTCAAAAAATAAATATGGAAGAAGAATAGGCTAAGAGAATCCCACTACCAAGAGGGAACTTAGGTACAAGAGCCCTAAATAGATTGACAACTAGGCTACCTCGTCCATGACATGTCTATATTGGTTTCCTGTCACTTCATTCCTTTGGTCCTCGACACCTGATATGGTCCTCAGCATGCATGAGGAGGAATATGAAGGGTTATCCTTCGATGTAGAATGGACTGTGGTATTCCACCATGACTTTCGAAACCCCTTCATTGTGTCTTAATCTCGTAGAGCAAGGGGCCTTCCAATAGACTAGTTACGATCGTGTCAACAAGTACTATAGGATTTTGGTACCCTAATGAACAAAAGATATGTCCTAGATGTAAGTGACAAATGGGTGTTATTTGGATGCCTATACCAAGTGTCCTAACTTAACTACATATTTTTTTGTCCTCAAATGAGGTCACAATGTTGGTTGAGTTAAGTTAATGTTTAGGCTCAGCTTGGGGTCATGAACAAAGTGTTTTACTTTAGGGTGGGAGATGTGTACACAAGTGATGTGTAATGTGTAAACCATAGGATATCACAACCGAGAGGCAAATGGAGAAAAATAAATAACAGTAAACAATAGTAAAATGTATACAAGTAAATGAGCACATAAGGAACTTAACAGATTGTAAGAAACACGTAGGGGGGCTCAACTACTAGGATCGACTAAGGTGCCTCACATATAGGGGAAAAAGTACAACAAAACAAACCAAGGGGGATGTAGGCAATTAAATATGGAAGAAAACAATCAGGGAAGAGGTAGAACATAGATAAGGGGTCTAGAATAAGGCCTCAAACACCGAAAAGGATTGAAAAAACTACAGATCACACTTGCCAACAGAATAGGTGTGATAAGGGTTGCACATAAATGTAAAAGATATGCGATCGGGGAAAAAGATCAACAGAAAGACTCAAGTCACACAAAACTAGGTTTTTTGTGTGATAGGTCACACAAAAATGAGTCACAGTAGTGACTGGGATCACTCTGAAAGCCTAAACAAGTGCGATCTGTATTTTTGGTCTAGGTTGCACTTATCAGGGTAGAATGCATTACCTAGGTCATGCTTATCGAGAAACTATGTGTGACATGGTTCACAACTTTCTGTCGGATAGGTGCGATCCAATCATAATTGAGGGAGTTTTTAAGAAAAAACATTCAACGTAGGCTAGGGGAGCATGCACTAGGACAAGACTAGTTCAGATCTCCCACAATGGGCTCATATATGTGATGGCTGAAGGTTCCCAAGTAGAACAAACCAATAGAAAAACCTGTAAAAATAGAGATCCAAGGGGATCGAGATAGTGGAGTCACCAAAACTATAGTGCGTATTTCTCCCCTACTACGTGCAAAAGCACCTACCCTAGATTAGTCAGATCATAGGGTAGAGCTCATGGTGTGAGGTATTTCTCAACCTCGACTTGCAATAATAAGTAGTAACAACAACGAGAATATCTAATCTAACTAATGCAAAAATAAAAATATACCTTTGAAATGGGCCACTACAACTGTTTGAGGAAGCAGTATGTAGGCTTCCCACGATCCTGGTATCTGTGTGTTCTCCAACAAAGGGTTATCACTGGGAAAGGGATTAATCGTTGCATGGACTGAACTCAACGTGCAATGTGGGATAATGTGGCTAAAGTATGTGATGGAAAATTGTTTCAGAAAATGAATGGCAAAAAGTGAAAAGTTTAACAATGTGATGAAAAAGTGTTTTTGGGGAGACCTTGACAATGTATTTATAGGAATAATAATGTTTTGTACCATTTTTGGTGGAATTTTAGTTGTGAAAGACAAAATGGAGGAAATAATGGTGGGACAATGATGTATAATTAAAGTTCATACCATAGAGATCTAGGTGAACAATTTGTGGTGTTAACAACTACTTAGCTGATGTTGCAGGATACTTCATAATCAAAGGGCATGAAGATATTTGTTTCCAGAGAGGAACGGTGTAGCATTCACATTCGGATTCCAGTGTACATAGTTGGATGAAAAAATAAAAGTATTAATTGGCTGGAAATAAAATCAATGTTTCTGTCAAACTTAAAAAAAGACAGCTAAAGAAAGGAAGTGCTTATTACAGTTCCAATGGTGCTGCTAGTTTATGCCCTAGGTGTAACATTAGAAAAAGAGATGATGTAATTGGTACGCTGTCTGGAGGACCAGAGGATCACATCATCCATTTTGGACCTTCCTTATATGGTGATGATAAAAATTCTAGTTATTGTATGGAACACTTATGTACTATATACCTTGAGAGAGAAGATAAAAGTGTGGAACCTTTATCTTATGGGTAAAAGGGTTTTTTCCCCACCTTGTTGGTACACCTTGATCTTGTGGGTAAAAGGGTTGTTTCTCCATATTCTTGGTACATCATAAGATTGTGGGTAAAGGGGTTGTATTCCCACCTTGTTGTGACCCCTCTTGTTGACTTGTGAACTTGTGTGAACCCCTTGTTAATCCTAATGCTAGCACCCTCTTTTCAATGTGGTTCCTTGACCCATTTTCTATGATGACTTAACTTTATTGATTTCTCTTGTTTAACGTCTTGACCATTGGTACCCTATCCTAAGTCAACTTAATATTATTTTATGTTATTTTTGGTAACACTCATAAGAGATAGGGTTATAAGGATGATCCTTCTAGAATACATTTCAAAGTATATAAATTAAATTCCTAAACTTAATTTTGTACATGTCTTGTCTTGGGAAAATTGGAGATTTAATTCAATGCATGTTCTAAGGGATCATTGTTTCTCTTTATCTTGATGTCTAGGGTTTGATTTTGCTAAATGTGTTCTGGTTGGGTTTCTACATCTGTTTCTTATCAAAAGGGTTGTTATTGTTGTTCATAAGTAGGCCAAGACCCCTTTCTTCAACCTGTTAATTCAGTCGTATTCTCTACCAACATTTAGAGGGTTGTCGTGACCTCTCTATTATTGCTTGTGGGTTTTTGTAGACTAATTCATGAACCCTTGTAGTCTACTAGGAATCATTAGTGACTATTTGAAGGATGTTTGGGTGAATCTGTGACTATTTGGAGACCTCTAAGGTTGAGGCGTAACTGTTCTAAGGTTTGTTCAATCTATTATGATCCTATTAGGCTAGGTTGTGATTGTTTGAGGCTTGTTAGGTCCAAGTCATGACTATTTGCAACATTCTATGGATGATCAATGATTGTTTACTGCCTACTAGGGGAGGTCGTGACTATTGAGGTTGGGTTATGTTACTTGTTGAGGATAATAAGATAGACCATGTCCTTTATTGGACTTCCAATTTGGGTCGTGACCCTTGATTGGATTCTAGAATTGGGTCGTAACCTTTGTTGAGGTTGCTAAGTTGGGTTGAGACCTTTGATAAGTCTATTAGAGTGATTCCTCATTGTTCCTTGGGATACCATGATTTTTTTATGATGTGATATGTGGCCTTCTTGTACATATTGTGACTATTATGAGGTATTTTCTGTGTGTGTTCTTTTTGGTGCCTAACATGACCTTTATTGAGACTTCCTAGGGATGTCGTGGTACTTTTTTAGCATGTTATAGGATGTCAAGACTATCCAGAGGATGAATCCATTCTAGGGCTATCGTGGTCATTTTTTAATATAGATTAAAACATGTCAATCATGTCTAGAGGATGCCTTTGTGTTTTTCCATAGTTTGAGTTTGCTAGTGTATGGATTGAGCCTGCCTCTACCGCATTTGGAAGGTGTTTCTATTTGTTTGATGTATCACTATCCTAAAAGACTATCACTTATTGCATCAAGGGTTTGAAATTTCATCCTCATTCCTGGCCTATTTTGTTTAACACTTTAAGGTATTTGTTCGTCTAACTCTTCCCTACAACTACCGATCTATTGCTCTCTCAAGTATGTGCACTATTCCTTAGTCATGTCTTCAAAAGAAAAGGTCTGATTTGAGAAGATATCTGAGTACAAGGAAGGTCTAAACCAGTGCCATTTATGAGTGTTTTTTAACTTGATCTTTAGCTTATTTTATTAATGGTGTTGTTGTTCATAGTTCTTGTATGCTTCAACTTTAACACATGGACATTTGGGAGTGTTAAATTTGAAAGAGATGAAAATTTTGTTTTAAATTTATATTTCATTGCCACTACTGTACTTTTACTTCATCCTTACGAGTTCTTGGTTTGAATTGTTGCACAAGTTAGTTAATTTTTTTGAAAAATTCTAAAACTTTAACAGTTCGATAAAATGACAAGCTCATGTCTAAAGGACATTGGTTTAGAATGAAGAAAGCTCAAAGACACTTGATCATGACATGACTATGACTTCTTCATGAAGGAAAAATTTAAGAGGGAGGACTCTTTATCCCACCTATGTTTGAATTGTCATGTTTTACGGTGAAACATAATTTTATGACATACTACATAAATGTGTTATTGATATTATTCTCTTGATAGCATCTAGATATCTTCCTAGTGTATGGATGGATGCTAAACTATGTCATTATTTGAAACTAATATTGTATTAGAATTTGGTTATTTCATGTGGACTAGTACATGTGGAAATTTTCCCACGGAAAATCATTTCTATTGCAACACTTGTGCATTGATATAGCCACAAAGATGACCCCTTCTTTTCGTGGGAAAACTTCCATGGTGATAGCAACACTTTTCAAACTTAGTCAGTATTGCGACGAATGACACGTATCGATATTGTGACAAATGAATGGATTCCAACGAAGTTGTGTCACTATTGCGATGAATATTTAGTGATGAACCACTTTAGTTCATCTCTATAGCGACGATAATGACAAAAAGTGTCGACGAAAATAATAAAAAATTGCAACGAAACTCTGTTGCTATAGCGAAACAAATAAACAAGTGTTGCGAAGAAACTTTTTTGTTGTAGTGATGAAGTGTTCATCGCTAAAGTGACGGAGTTCAATATTTAAAAAAATAAAAAATAAACAGTGTTGCGGCAAACATTTGTTGGTGTAGTGATGCCAAGCCATAACAAGTTCTGACGAACTTTCTATACTAGCGACAAACATTTCTGTTGCTAGTATAGCAAGTTCGACGGAACTTTCTATGGCTTGGCATTGCTATAACAACGGAACTGTCTTTTTTTATTTAAATAATGTTCGTCAGCAAGTTAAACTAGAAATTACCTTGGCAATGAGGGAAGCTACCTTGGTTTCATTCATTGATTGTTACTGCATATTGTTGGGAAGTTTCTATAGATCTCAATTCCTTTGATATTTAATGGAAAACGATTATTCTTATCTATATTACACAAGTTTCAATGTGATTGGATACCCAAAAGTAAAAAAACTAAGAACCTTCAACAAATAATGATCACTTGATTTCAAAGTCACTATGGAGGCTCTTCATGATACTTCATTGGAAAATTCAAGGCCATTTCACTTCTTTGCAAGCAACTGTCACTTACTATCAAAGCACTACCAGATCATTATTGTGGAGAGTTTACATTGTATATTAGGCTCTTTCTTTTGACACATGAATGATGGTTTGTGGAGAGCTCTTTACTTCACAAGTAGGCCTATGGATTCTTCTATGGAAAGTTCATGTAGAAAATAATTGGATAGATCTATGATGTATGTAGCTATTCTCTCTAAATCTGTGTGTTCCCTACATATTCTAATTTTGGTTGTTGAAGAATTATTTATGTTGGATTAAAAAATATCATGGGGGTGGAGTTATCTCCTCTTCTGAGTGATGTCAAAAGAAATACTCTTAGATAGCTAACCCTCATCCTTATTCTAGGTTATATTTTTCATGGTTAAGAAGAAAATTGATTCCTTTCTCACTTAGATAGTGTGGTTCTAGATATTATGACCACTCTTCTTAGAAAAATACTACTCGTACAATTCAACAGGTATAGCTTCACCGCTTGGTGAAAATATTCTACAAGAGGGTTATGAAGGGAAAATTTTGGTATTTATAATCTACTCAATGTGGTCTCTCAGCATCTCCATACCTACACAAGAAGTAAACTCCAACAAAAATAATGAGAGAATGCAAACCAACCACAATAAAAATATCCTTGTCACTCAAATCTCCAAGGACGAATTGAAGCCCTTTTCTGCATTATATTTATATATGACATCAATGGATGCAAGGGTGGTAACTCTTTGTTATAGACAGGTTGCTTTCTTGTCCATTAGAAGAGCCCACTTCTTGTTCCATAGTGAAATGGTAATCCAAGGACATCTCTTGCATTATTACAATCAAGTATTCATCCAAATTCATTGTAGAAATAGTCAGCAGGTGTTTCAGAATCCCATCAAAAGAAAATAATTATAGTTCAAATCAAATAAAACATGAAAAATATTGTAGATGAGTTGAATGGGGATTCCATAGTGGTTTATACAAAAAGTTCCACTCATTTTATCAATGGGTTCGTGGTTTAATGGGAAAGAAAACATCATCCATGCTTGAATTTGAAAAAAAATAAAACTCATGGCTACAATCAATTTGGTGCATTTCATGTTTCGTTTTCAATTTATATGGGAACACCTAAAAACACCCTTTAAGAAGATTTAAAACTAAAACGATCCTATATTGAAACAACTCATCCTGAAGTTGATGTCGTGAAAAGAGAATCTCTAGGCTCAAAGAAACACGATAATAATTTAAAGCATAAATCAGACTTTTAATGCCAAATTTCCATATCTGGATTTTACTCAAAATGAAGGTGAATGCATGCCTAGAAAATTTGATGCACTAACATCAATGGAAAAAAAATTCAACACGTCCAACAAAAGTTAGGAGATAGAAGTGGTGATAGGATGATGGTTAGAACTTAGAACCAACTATATTTAAAACCACATGTATTTCCCATGACTTACCTTAAAAATATGGTCAATTTGGCCTGCGCCCTCATTGGGCCATAAAATCTGTCCAATCTGCTCTGTACCCCCTCTTTTCCTTGGCACATGTTGCATCAAATGAACCATCCTTTGCAATGCAATCCATTCTTGTCCCAATTAAGATTAAAATCCTGAAAGGAGGCTTTGCACTTGCACCAAGACTGCTTTTTTGTTCCAGAATTAATAGAAGCAGATTGTGTTCTCTATCCCTAAGCCATTCACCAATATTAAAATCCCTTCCCAAAACCTATTTATTAGCTAGGAGAAAGGAGGCAAGCACATCCCATAGAGTGCACCTGTCAGAACTAGAATTACTTGCATAAACTGAAAAACAACCAACTAATTTTTCTCTCAGTAATAGTGTTACCTATACACAGCTATTATGAATGTCTAACCCATGCTCCACTGAAAATATCTGAAGAGAGTGAGATATAGCCAGAACTACACCTCCTCTCCCTTGCTCACGATCCGTAGCCCAAAATGGACCATTCTAGCAGTAATTCTTATGACATCTTAAATTTTAATTCAAAGCCGACACACTTAACCTCTTGAAGGAACACCATATCTAGTTTGTCTTTAAAACACCTCACAAGCTTCTTATGACTAGGGATTTTATTATTTCTTTTATATTGATGGTTTGTAAGTTTTGTTGTTATATTATTAATCCTTTTTATCTTGAATTCTAGGAGTAACTATGGCTTTGTCTTTAAATTTTGAGGGTAGTGCCGATTAGTCCCACAAAGCTGCTAATGAGTGCAAAGCTATATATAAGGAAAGATTCTTATCTTCCTTCTAATGACAAAAATCGTATTATTTTATTTGAGTCAGAGTCATGGAGAAAGTTATTTTTTTAGATTAATATTTGGGATATTGACATATTTAACTTTTTACATATGCTTTCAGAAAGACTTGAGGCGGAAAAAAAATTGCTTGGAAATAAACTTACATCTAAGCCAATGTTATATCCAAGTAACCAGGGATTTGTAATGTTGACAAGTTCCTACAAATGTTCATCAAATCATTTGGATAATTTCTTTCCACCTGATATTTGTTTCCCTTTTCAACTCTTGATTTCTGGGTTCAGATTCTCCCATTATTAGATCATAAGAGTTTATGGTTGGAATTGGTATTGCTTAAATCACTCTTAGAAATTTAGGGCAGCAATCTAGGGAGCAACTTGAGTTGCTTAGGGCGGTCGCGTTGACCAGCTAGGGCAGTGGAAAGGGGCATCCTTTGACTGCCCCAAACGCCAACCTTTAGGGGGCCATCCCTTGGCTGCCACATGGGCCAGCCCTTAGGGTGGCATTTGAGGGCTGCTTAGGGAAGCCACCTATGTTATTTAAACATGCCCTCTCACCCCCCATTTATTCATTTTTTTTTATTTTCATTGAGTTTTGAGAGCTAAGGAAAGAAATATTTATGTCATAGCTTGGTGTTGTCTTGTACATGAGTTTAACCTAAGTTTACTACTTTAGTGAAGATTGAAGAAGGTTGTCCTAAATTCTAAGTTTGTTGATCAACAGTCAGGTATTTGTTTTCTTGGAAAAACTCATTGAAGAGAAAAGCTCATAGTGATTTTGTAATATGGGCCCGATATACTATTTATATAAAAAAATTTGTTGGATTTTTCACCCTTATAAAAAATGTTCTCTTCACCAAGTAGGTAGTACTTTTATCTATATTAAGCCTACAGTTCCTAATGGCACCAAGAAAAGCAGGTGCTCTAAATATTAGGTGGGAATGGGGTGTCCATCCATACTTTGTGTGCTTGTGTGTTCAACAGTGCATTGAATATAGGTGGTATATTGGGCACATTGAATATGGACACTAGCACAAACCCATTTTACGTTACCAAAAACAAGAAATGGGATAATGAACGTGAAATGAGAACAAAAAAAGATACGGGGATGGAGGGTTTTGACCCTCGAGGAAAAAGAAATGTGAAACAGACCCCTCCTAGCATATATTATGAATATAAAATTGAATGGTAGTGTTTCTAATGTAGTGTCAAGATGGGAATGCCAGCGAGAACAAGAACAGGAACATAACGAAAAAACAGATTCCCTAGTCAGGATTCTAGTAATATAGGACCCACCTAAAATTGGGTTTGATGTACACCACAAAGTAACAAAGCTTAAAGATGCATATCTCAATTTTACAAAATTATCCATTTAATCATAGTGGGGGTGGGTTGGATTTAGCTTTGCAACTTCAAATTGCACAGTAGACCTTATCAGACGTGAGTTCATATAGGTTTGTGCTAGTTTAAACATAAGCATAGGGACAAGTAGTGATACTGTAACATTCCAAAGACCTAAAGAGATGTTTGTAGATTCTGGTTGAAAATACTGATATTAACTAATCAGCTCTTATTTTCCCAAAAATCTATCTGCTCTTATGCCAATACAAGAAATGGGAAATGGAACAAAGGGGTGACAAGAAACGGAATAGAAAAAAGATAGCAAAACGAAAAACAAAGCTAGAGAGTTCAAGCAATAAGAAAAATGAGCCCACCCCTTTCCAGGGTATATTCTACATTATAAAAATATAGTAAATGTACTATTGTAGTGCTCTAGACCAGAATGGGGACAAGAGACAAATCTCCAGCTTAGGATTCCTAAAACATAGATATCAACGCAGCCCAACATGGTACAAGGATTGAATTCAAAAACCCTTTGCTCCTCCAATACATGGATCTCAATCCATCCCAACATATTATAAGGATTGAATCACAATGTAATATGTATTATGTGGATGTATACTGAAATAGATTCGTGTTATTTGAATTTGTGAACATGTTAAGCATTAGTACAATCTCACACAAGCCAACTCTTAACGCAATTATACCAAAACATGATACATTCTAGCAGACAAGTCTCCAAATGTCCCAAATTGTAAATATTCAACCACAGAAAACTGACATTTCTACTGCAGTTTCACGCAAATTCGAAAGACACCTATATGTAAAGATCATGCACACTACAAAGCTTATGCTCTTCCAACAAAATTTTGCAAACACTCCTTGTGTAAATATCATGCATGGCTCCTTATTATGTAGGACAAAAATATATACAAAATATACTTTTTTCTTTCACAAATATATAGGTAGTAAAAACTCTGTTTAGAACGAGTTTCAAGAAAAAAACAGTGCAAAGCCACCAAAGGAAAGAGATTAACAAAAGAAAGATATCCCAAAACAATGATATTACTATATATTCAACTATAAGTTATAATTGATATTTATATATGGAAAACATAGAAATTTGACAACTATCTATGGTCAATTGACTGAAAATAACATCTTTTTACTTGACATTATACCAGGGAATTGACCTATATAAGTGTTGAGCCCAGATTTATTATCATTTTTGGCAATTAAATTACTCATTTAAACATATGTTTTGTTATCTTTTTATGTATTTTCTTCCATGCAGATCACCATTTATCCCAAGGTATGAATAAATTAAAGGTTTATATATAATCCATTTATTATTGTCATTTTATGATTTTATTGATTTAAATTAACATTATTTAAAGCATATGTGATATGGCATATATTCATTTGCAGGTTATATAGTCTGTTTGGGTGAATTAATTACAAGTACATAAACAAACAAACAAACAAACAACATGTCTAGCTCATTGTCCAACTCACGATCCAGCTCACAACGTAGCTCACCTTCCATCTCGTTTTCCAGCTTTCCGTCCAGATCGCTAATCATTCTGCATGCTGTTAATAACCAATCTCATGCATTAAATGATGGAAAATATTTGTAACCTACCTACTGCCCACGTGTTTAAAGGGTGGGACGTCTCCATTCTAGAAGACCTACCGTGCATGCTTCCTTTTCTTGACGCCATTCCATGAGCCACGATAAGGAAGGAGCCCACACACCATATCACGATGAAGAGAACCAAACTCGTGAAAGAGAAGGAAGATACCCATACACTGGGATTTGATTTGTTAACATCCTTTATGATTGACTAAATTTAGAGAGCATTCAACCACTAAAGGGTCAACTTTCTCATCTCTTGTAAACAATATAAATAACAGCCTCTGCGTGAGTGTTGGGTGTGGATCATTTTCATTAGTTAGACAGACAATTTTCTAAGAGAAGAACACTGTAATACTATTCAGTATTTTTAATAGAAGTTCTACATTCCGTTGTTCATGATTTTGTTCGTGTAAGCACTAGCCGGGAGTCACCTCTGATTGCTGAGAGGGGCCTCATCAACCAAAGGTTTTCTTTTCTTGTTTTCGTTATTTTTCTTTATAGCTAATTCAGTTTTGATTTCTAGTTTGTTTATTTCATTAATTTACTATAAATGTTTGTTTCATTTGCTTTCTACAATGCATTTTATATCCAGAATTAAATAGCTAGATTGCACGCATAGTTGTTTTCCATTTGTTTTTGTCATTTCATTTCTAGCTTATTATTTAGTTTTTTTCATAAGAAGATAGAGCAGATTGTTTTTATCAATTTAAATAGACTAAGTTATGTTTATTTCTTCTCTGTTATAAGATTATGCAATTTGAATTTCAGTTTGTTTATTAATAAGCAATGATTCTTGATGTTCATGAATTTGTTTAAGTTTATTTTACTGCTAAATTTGATGATTAAATAGGTTTATTTATTGTTCCTTATCCATTGCATCTTCATATGCATAAATCAGTTGAGAAGTAGATCATTTAGGTTATTTTATATTGTTTTCTTTATACAGACTGTCATTCAAATAATCTGTTCAGCCTTGGCATTCTGACCTTCCTTCCAGTCTGTTTTCTAGTCTTTTTTGCAAACCTACAGTTCAGTCTGTCATTCAGCCCACAATTCTGTTTTTAGTGTTTTTAAGGTGTTTTAAAATTGTTTTAAGTTCTGGTTCTTTAGTATTTGATGTATGCTTTGACTTTAATAGTTAGATAAAAATTTCATTTATTATTTAGACTATAAGTTTGATTGTTTTAGGTTATTTATTAAAACTTTATTATTTTCTCTACCTCTTTTCCTTTTGAACATGCTTTTGAGTTAAGGTATGTTTTGTTTCTTTTATTTGTTTCTAATTCTTCTTACTATTGTATTGTTTTATAATTATGCATTTGGATTGATTTATCCATTTGCATGTAAAACTTAGGATTAGTAGTGTTATCTTTAGGAATAGTTTCATGTTTCACTGTGTGATTACCAATAGAGACTTGTAGGATAGAGTTCAGTTTCTTTATTAATTTTTCTACTTGCTTCTCTTATTCAGTTTTCTTTATTAATTTTTCTACTTGTTTCTCTTACTTAGTTTTCCATTCACGTATTTAAGTTTTCTTTGCATCATAGCCTTTTAAGTAGTTGTTGATAGTATCCTTTTTAGTTAGGAGTTGTTTGTTTATAAATTATTTAGATGTTGTACTTTCATTTCCAAATGTACACTTTCTTTGCTTACTTAGTTTTTGAAGTCACTAAATAGACTTTGTCATAAAAAGTAGTGATTGTATTCTCATTTGTTAAATAAAGTAATATAGATTGATCTTATTTTAGTTTGATGTTTTATCTTGGTTCAATTATATTAATAATTTCATTCTTAGGATTTTGACTTGGTTTTTCATTTTGAAATATCTTTCGATATTTTGTTTGTTAAAATATTTACATGACACCCTCTACCTTCGCATATATTTTGTAGCAACTCGAAGCCTAACAACCCCGGTCGATAATCAAATATTAGGTGAATTAATCTAGGCATTATAACACCCAACAATAAGATAAATTTGTAACAAGCATCTTCATAACAAAGGCTTGAGACAACCAAGCTGCTTGTTGAAAAAGGGTTCTTTCCAACTAAAATGATGATTCTGAGATTGTAGAATATCTCTTTCATACTTGCCAGAGAACCTTTGTACCTCACATTCATTGCAGAATTGTAATTTATAATTCTTGACTCATAAAGATAAGTACTTACCTATATCAACACACACTAGCCTCTTAAGCTAGTTGAAAATGAGAACTTGTCTGTCTCAAAGAGAGACAAACTCTTTGAGACAAAAAAATTCTCATGTCTGGTTATGGAATATTTTCCAATTAAAAGGATGATCTAGAGACTAGAATTTCCCTTTCACACTTGTCAGAGAACATTTGTCCATCACCTTCATTGCATAATTGCATTTAAAACTACTCAAATCATATATATAAACACTATCTATTTCGCCACACACAAACCTCTTGAGCAATCTGAAAAGCATCAACCCTACAATTCCATCTCTCGTCTTAACTGCTTGTATGGCTTCCCATATTAAATCATTGTAAGGCTAGTTGAATATTTAAACTACCACAACAAATGCTTTCCTCATTGAACCCACTGATATTGCTGACTCTACAAACACTATTCTTAGCACTTCAATTATAATCTCCCTTCTCACTAGCATTGTCACTTTCACTAGTATTTGGCAAATAATATTGTTTCAGCTATCTTGGATGTGACATCAGTCAACGTAGTTTTCTTAAGGTAGTTTGTATATTTCCATTAATTATAAAGTTAACATAGTTTTATTAAGGTAATTTGTTTTTCTATTTCCATTAAATTTAAAATCATCCAAGAGTGATCTATGTTTTAAACCTCTTCCACTAGTCATCTAATAACTTAAATCCCAACACAGAAAATTGTGCTGGAATTTTTCAATGATGATAATATAATAATTAGTATGTATCAATCATCAACCAAAGATAATATATTTTAGCAAACATGCATTCCTACCATTGTAATAATGTAATATGAATTTCCAAAGAACCTCCACAGTTTGAGTTGCATTAAGATATTTCTTGTCCATGCCTACTACCACCTATGAAATTTATTAAAATAGTATAACAATGAAGTTTATGATGGATCCAATCCGAGTCGAATATACATTCAAAAAATAAAAAAGGAAATAGAATTTCCTTCTTTATGTTCCATACCCATGATCACTCTAAAAAAATAGTTGTTCTGCAAGGTGATGTTTCAAGACAAAAAGCAAAGAACACGAACTGTAAGCTCCTTAAAAACCTGACAAAATATTTAGACTTGCACACTCATGGAAAGTTCTCAACCCAATATGTGTGAGCTAAGTGGCAATTTTACACCTTGTGACTGACTTGACAAGATTTTATATTTCCTGAAAAAATGCCACTAGTACAAGCGATCAATTTTGCCACGGCAAAACGTGGCAATATCCATGGAAAAGCGTGGATATTGCCACGTCTAAGTGTTTTTTTTCCCGTGGAAACAATTCCGTCCCAATAGAGACGACCCCTAATTTGCATTGCAAGAGCGACAATGTTCTATATTTCATTAGATGTCTAATTCGTCGCTATATCCATGCCTGTCCGTCTCTGTATCCACGGCTAGCCGTCGCTGTATCCACGGCTGTGAAATTTTAAAAAAAATTGTCGTCGATGTATCCACGGCTATAACTGTTTTAAAAAAAAATACAAATGCCATAAGACCAATTCCATTATCTTCTTCCTCACTGGCTTCCTGCATTTCCTCCATTTCTAGGACTTTCTCATATTCTTTCACAGGGAATTGTATATGTCACCATAAGTACCACTTTGCAACCTCTCCAGCAATTCTTTCTCTATGGCCTGAACAAGAAACAAAAGTCATCATTTGATTCCCATCAAAAAGAATAATGTAGAGATCTGCAAAATGGAAACAGAGAATCAAGATACCCTACTCTATCTAAAACAGTTGCTATTTCAGCTTTTGCTTCCCTCCTAGCTTCCCTCTTCTTTTGTTCTGTAGGCACAGCCATGACTTTCTCCCTGTAGCAGAAAAAAGCAATAGTTATAAGACTTACAACTGTAATCTCTTTTGACCCAGTATTTGTGAGAATTTAATCTTGCATATGGGAAGTTGGGAACAGAGAGGGTCAACTCCTTCTTACTCCCCTCTCATGGAAATTTTCCTTCATAGGGGGCAAAGTTGCCATAGGCAATGATTTTCATGTTGCCTGGAAATTTTTTATAAGTCAGGTTCCTTTTTATCAAGAAAAGAAGGAATGGTGTTTTGTTTAATCAAGCCCCAACTAACAAGTTTATATCCTAGATTGACACCACTTTCATGTGTTAAGCCTCGCTGCATATTACAGTGCAAGTGCAAAAGATAGAGTTGGATTTGATTCACCTACACCAACTCCTATATCAATATGGAGGGGCACCATGCACCATGCACCATGAACAGAGAACCTCCTGCTACATCCCCAACTGCCTCTGCTAGATATCAAATGTCACAACAGAGTGAGAGAATGCCTAGGCAACAAACTATCCAAGTCACAAGGGAGAGGAGAAAGAGTCACCAAAGTTGGACACGGAGCCCTCCTGCATGGGCATTAAATGACAAGCTTTCAACCCTCCAGTTGGCATGGCTGTCTGTACTTGGAACTCTGACAAAGTTTAGAGGAATTGTGAGCAAAGAAAACACAGGGAACCTGAACAAACTTTTTCTGAGCTCCTCGTTGCATGGTTTCCCATCACATGTTCATCCAGGGATTCATCTACTTTGGCTTCATGGCTGGAAAAAATGCTGCTAGGATATACTGCTCAATCAACTGTAGGTAATTTGCCAACAGGAGTCTCTAATTCAGTATGAGATTCAGCTATTGCTTGTGGGTCTAGAGAAGGCATTCCTGTCATTTGATGTTCCTACTACGAAAGCATACTTCAATTTCGTAGTTTAGTTGGAAAATGGTGAGTCCAAAATAAATCCTATTATCAAGAGGGCAATTGATATGGTGGTCAAGTTGTCTGCCGAGCCATAGAAGCCATGAAAGCTTGTTGCTGCTGAGCCATAGAAGCCATCTGTACAGCTGATGGTGGAGCAATATTTTGAGAAGCATAAAAAGGGTCATGTCCTAGTTGCATCATTGGAGAAGCCTCAAAGGGATTTGGTGCCACTTGACCTGTATGGTAGC
>LPNX011056913.1:71982-151923 GCA_001517045.1 Pseudotsuga menziesii
CACTTTGCTATTGCATATGGTAATTGAAGTACCTGGGTGGAGAGCCTTCCACCTTTACACCAATAAAAATTCCTAAAAACTCTGGCATCAATTGGAGCAGTCATTGCTATGAGGGTACTGTTTTCTGAAGTCGCTTTCCATTACCTCCCCGTTTTGCAGTTGTGACAGCAACACTTGTTCCTGTATGAGCAGCAGAAACTTGAGGGGACCAATCATATACATGTTTAGTCCAACCTGCTGCTAGCGCAATGAGCCGAATGTTTTTCTCAAGCTGCAAAAAAAAAGTCAAAAACCCAGGATGTTCATACTCTTTCTTTACATTGACAATTACAGGGCAATCTAACAACACAGTTCCCACATTCAAACAAAATGCTTAGAAATAAAACATAATATGCAAAAATATTGACAAAAGAGAAGCATATTTTTCCCCAGACAAATAGACTGCAACAAATTTGCCTTTTTGAAGATATCAGCCCAAAAATTGATTGTTTTTAGGGCAGAAGAAAGCATCAATTTCTGCACTATGAGTGAAAATTATTATCTTTTTTACATATGGTACATGGACTTGGCCCTAGGGATTAGCTCAACCAGTCATCACCAAAGTCGCTGGGCATTTGGCTAGTTTTGTGCCAGCAGGTGTCCACTTCAAATCCCTATGGGTGAGGCATACTAGTGACTAGTCTACACCAAAAGGTTTACTAGGGATGCCATCCATGAATGTTGGGAAAAAAATTAGTGCATGGAGTCATCCCAGGAATAAAAATTTGCTTCAAATCTATTATGGGCTGGAAAATTCAAGCATGTGTGTTTCCTCTTCTTTTATAAAGATTTGGTTTGAAACTTGCTTTGCTCATCCTTCAATGGTTTTGCTGTCACTTCTTATCTACTAAGATCAGAGGGAGATTTCACGGCCTCTATAGAGGTTCAGAGTGGTCTTTATTGACCTTCTTCAAATATTATCAGCAGTGTATGGCCTTATACATCAGGTAGGCATGTTCTCTCAGATAGCATTTACATCAAGGCTTTTCTGCCATAGCTTCAAAGATTAATTCCTTCCTTCCTCCAGGATAAGGGGGCATGGGTACAAAGCATCCTGCTGACACTCATTGTTTCTCATGAAAAGGCCAGAAAACATTTCCAGGGCATCTCTAGCCATCCCATACAAATTCCCCTACAAGATGGGTTCCCAGGGATGGAAACAATGGAGCACACGTTTCAGTGACTTTGACTTGGAATATAAAACGTTTAGCACTCTTAAGATCATAACCACATCAGGGATGTAAAAATACTGAGAGATTCTGCAAATACCATTTTCAAGTGATTCGATTCCTGTACAACTTTCAGACAACACATAAATTCAGGTGCTCCTGAGAGGAAAAGGTAATCTTATCGTAGTGAAAGATTTCCGAAACTAAGTAGAAAAACAAACAAACTGTTAGAATAACAAAAGTAAAGAATAACAGCAATCTTGACCATGGGTATTAAGAGCCTCCCACAATAAATTCTTCGGCATAGGCTTGGACATGTCTTGAGCTTGCAGAGCTGCGGTACGAAGAATCCCAATGGTCAATATATTAGCTTCCCAGAATGGCACATTGTTATAGGGCAAGCAGTTTTTGGCACACAGGGATTGCACGAATGGAGTGATTTTCCTCAGATTGTGCCTGGGCAACCTTGGGAACAGATGGTGTTCAATCTGATGCTGCAAACCTACATGAAACCAATCCATCCATGGAGAACATGAGATTTCAACAGTCCCACTTGCCTGAGACTGGAACCATGTATTACTACAAGGTTTGTCGATGTAGACATGACCAGAGAAATGATTCAAGTAGAACTGAACATGCTGGATCCCGGTCACAGCAAAGCTGGACAAAACAAACCCTGTCCTCTCAGCCCAAGTGGGCAAGCAGGAAACCAAAAATGGAAACCAAATCCAGAACACGACAATGCATGCAAGCTCCATACCCTTGCTTGGAACTCTTTTCTTAGACAAAAGCAGAGCAATCGACTGCCCAAACAAGTTAACCCTCGCAACGACCATGACAGGATAAAAGCTCCAATGCTGGTAACTCACAAAAAATCTAGCAAGACCACCAAAAATCATTTTCCTCTCGTAAAACTTAGAATACAAAGAAGCAAAATACCCAGAAGATACGGCAAACAAGGGCACATACTGAAGATCCGGATCAAAGTCCAGACTATTGCATGAAATATGATGGGCATTATGATTTCTCTTCCACCATCCAATACTAATCCCAGACATGCAATTTCCAGCCACCAACTGAATAATCCTATCGATTTTCTTATGACCCACAAGCCCACAGTGAGCCGAATCATGCCCAATCCATCCACTCTGAATCCACACTGCCCCCAACAAAACCCCACAGCCAGCATGAAGCCAAAACCCTTCATAAAACAACACACCCACTATACACAAAGCCAGCATTGCCATCATCCATAAACCTATCAAAAAATAAACTAACAGAGGCCCCTTGAAGAGCCCAGCCTTCTTCAACTCCCCCAGAAGCTTACAATAATCCTTAGAAACCTCAAAAATCTCGTAATCTTCATGAATGCCAATCATAAACTGATCTAAATACTTCCACGCGGAGCCCGGATGATAGGCAATGAATGCATCCCTCACATCCTGGCCTGCCAGATTCAAAAGAGGTAGATACCCTCTAGGATGCTTGTCTAACCACTTACTAACATCATAAACCTTCCCACTTATTGAAATCCATAGATCTCGTTCCTTATGATGTGTTTTCAGCTCTAATGTATTGATTTTCCTCCATGCGAGACACTGTTTCGGGCTCAAAAGATCATCCATGGCCGGTTATTTGAGGTCCCGACTCGGATCTGAATACCCTGAAAGATATATTTCTCAAATCAAATCGTTCACATGCTCATTCCCAGCATACAAAATTCACAAAAAAAAACAAACATAACCGCGCTGAACAAAATTCACAAAAAAATCAAACATAACCGCGCCTAAACTCTTGGTCGTCGCTGTATCGACACCTTGACCGTTGTAAAAAGTCAACAAAAGACGGTGCCGTCACTATAGAGATGGTCAAGCATGGATACAATGACGTCCAAGAGTTTATGCGTGGATACAGAGACGTCTAAGAGTCCAGGCGTGGATACAGCGACGGCTAGGTGTAGATACAGCGACGCCTCGTTCCTGTTACATCGGATTTTACACCAAAAAGTAAGAAACGTGGAACACCTCCGTGGAAAAATCTGTGCTTTTGTACTAGTGTGCAAATCTAATTGCAAGACAAACTACAATCCTCTGGCAGAGTCCTTAAAAGGCTGTATATGTATTCTCACTGAATCACAACCTGACCAGCCTTCGCTTGAGAATGCATGTACCTTCCATTATGTTTTTGGTCTTCTTTGCCATGCAGGCATGGAAAGGAATGAAACATTCAACCCTCAGGACAAAAATATACTCACGTTTGTAGAAGGTGCACCTAAAATTGGTGGTAATAATACCTAGGCTTCGTTTGAGAATTCACATAACTGCCATCACGTTTTTGGTCTGCAGGCATAGAAGGCGATGAAACATTTTCTCAAATATTTATAGGTGAAACTAAAATTGGTATTAATAATAATTCCTAATAGGGCAATGGCACTTCAATTGGGTTAAGTTCTAGAAATACTGGGGCACAGAAATGAAAACAAAGGGATAAAAGCTAATTTTTGATATTTATAGCTGATTAAAAAATTTAAAAGCATCCACTACAAACAACAAATATACATAAGTGCAGAAACAAACAAAAATGCTTGACTGAGCTCCAACTAAATAGAGAAGGTTCTATTTCTATTATATTTTTATCATTTAAGCAATATGATCTAGGATCTTATCTGAGAGAATAACATGCATAGCAAAAATCACAAGAGACAAGAGACACAAATAATTTTCCTTGGGGAAACCATAAAGGAGAAAACCCCGCAACTTCCTCAGAGATAGAATGAGCACCAATGGCAGTAGTAAAACCAAAAGACAGAAAAGATTATCTCCAACAATTGTTCTCTCTCTCCACTTGAGAGATCTTCTCCTTTCTCATTCATGCGCCCTAGTGAGTGAGTCTGTGTGTAATAAATAGAGAGGATCACTCTCTATTTATATTATTTCGTTCACTTTATTTCCACTCCAACATGTCGGCCTCACTTAAAAATTACTTTCCAGGGCCAACATCTTTAAGAGAGTCTAATAACCCTATTACCCCACAACTATAGGGACTTTGACCTCCGATCAACAAGGAGTGTTAACCTTAACTCAATTGTGGGGACTATTGCCCCGAATTACAATGGAGGGTTAGCCTCAATGACTTTACATGACTTGTTTATATTATTGATTCCCTCGATAGGATAATTGGGGTATGACATGACTCAATTACATTATATATACTTCCTAGAATAAACATCAGGGTACAATACATAATATATACAAGTGAATACATTATGAAGTTACAAAAACATCAACACTCCCTCTTAACTAGGAAGGTATTCTCATGACACAATTCATCAACACAAGTCTTCTTCAATGAATAAATTCATCAGCAAACTGGATCATCATCGAAATTGGATCATCACTGATCAACATTAAATATGGATCATCAAAGTTGGATCATCATCAAATCTCAATCATCAACTGATCATCATCATCACTGCTTTTGCTATCTCGATTAAAGGTTCTATCTCTTGATTCTTCTCATCGTAGGAAGTTCTACAGAACCGGCCCTTTTTCATGCTGGTTGTAGGCCTAGCCTCCATGTAGGTCTTCTTCAGTGCTTATATCTGACCCTAAGTCAGAATGGACCACCCAGCACTTACATCTAACCATGCGAGGAACACATCCAACATACATGTCAGAAAGGCATGCCCAACACTCACATTTGACCATGGGAGGAACACATCCTGAATCCATGTCAGAAAGGCCCAGCACTCACATCTGACCATGAGAGGAACCAATCCAGCATTCATGTAAGAAAGGATCTGCACTTACATTCGACCATGCAAGGAACCAATCCAACATACATGTCGAAAGGGATCTGCACTTACATCTTACCATGCGAGGAACCAATCCAGCATGTCAGAAGGGCTCTGCACTTACATCTGACCATGAGAGGAACCAATCCAGCATGTCAAAAGGGATCTGCACTTACATCTAACCATGTGAGGAACCAATCCAGCATGTCAGAAGGGCTTTACACTTACATCTGACCATGCAAGGAACCAGTCCAGCATGTTAGAAGGGCTCTACACTTACATCTAATCATGTGGGAACACATCCCACAGTCACATCAGAATGGCTCTACACTTACATCTGATCATGTGGGAACCCATCCCATAGTCAGATCATAATGGCTCTGCACTTACATCTAATCATGTGGGAACACATCCCACAGTCACATCAGAATGGGTCCTGCACTTATATCTAACCATGGAAGGAACCAATCCTATATCCATGTCAGAAGGGCTCTCGAACTCATCGCTTCCCTTTGGAGGGGACCTCGATCTGGAGAACACCAAGCTTCTCCCTGAAGTACTCAAACTTCATTCTAGCCGATGGCTTGGTCAACAAATCATTTATCTTCTCATTCGTTGCAACATACTGGAGCTTTATTGCTCCTCTCTGTACCATATCCCTGATATAGTGATATTCGATCTCGATATGCTTCGACTTGTCATGGAACACTGGGTTCTCTGACAACTTCACACAACTCTGGTTGTCGCAATATATACAAGTAGCATCCAACTGGAGATCAAAAAAATCAGACAGTAGCTTCCTTAGCCATACTTCCTCACAACTAACTGAACAAGCTACGACATACTCTGCTTCAGCTGTACTCAGTGCCATGTAAGACTATTTCCTACTAAACCAAGAGATCACACCTGATCCCATACTGAAGCAGCACCCTGAAGTGATCTTCCTATCAATGGCACTGCCTTCCCAATCTGAATCAACATAACCTTCCAGGTTAATCTTCTGATTTGCCTCATACTTGAGCCCATAATTAACTATACCCTTTAGGTACCTCAGAATATGCTTTGCAGCAATCAAGTGAACATGTCTAGGATCTATCAGGAACTGGCTCAATGTGTTCATAGCAAAGAAAATATCTGGTCTCATATTTGTCAGGTGCATCAAGGACCCAATCATCTAATGATACATCGTAGCATCAACCGAATCTGATGAAGCATCATTCAATAGCTTCAGGTTCGATGCCATAGGTGTGGCCATGGCCTTGTAGTCCATCATCCTGAACCTCTTTAGGATCTCTACTGCATACTTCCCTTGTCCCAAGGATATTTCATTCTCATTCTGCCACACCTCCATGCCTAGAAAGTAGTGCATCATATCCAAGTCCTTCATCTTGAAATCAGAAGCAAGTATCCTTCTTGCAAATTTAATGAGTTCCTCTTTTCTGTTAGGAAAAAGTCATCAACATATAACAAGAGCATCACTGGTCTTCCACTTTCAACCTTGAAGTAAAAGGTTGGAATCCGCTTTACTCTCATTAAATCCTAGAGCCATCAGTAAGCCGTCCATCCTGTCGTACCATGTCGAACCTCAGGATATTCTGCAGTCACTCCCTCTGAAGCAGAGCAGCATTCTCCCTCATCCTTTCATATGTTATGCATTGAAACATTTTTTCCTAGAGTGACAAGTAGCTTCCTCTGCTACTAATATTCTATGTATCCATCTAGGGTCACTGGATACCAAGATCCTCTATCTTGAACCTCTTCAAAATTTCTTCTCGTGCCGATCTGTGAGCTTGTCATCCTTTATAGGCTTTCATCTTCAACCTTGTAGAAAAGGTTAAGATCTTCATCACTCTAGATGATATTCAATCTCCTCATGTATGTGTTATTCCATGGGTGTCTTCTGAGCTTGTACAAGGCCTTCTTTAATTTGCACACATGAGTTTGTCTTAACTTCAAGTGGCTGCAAATGTCTCTTTGTAGTCTATGCCTTCTTTCCATGAGAAGCCTCGTGCTACAAATCATGCCTTGTATCCCACGACGTTTCCATCTACTACATGATGGAACTACGAACTTCCCTTCGGGTCTTGATACTGCATCCTAGACATCATTCTTCATTTTGGATTATTAGAGTGAATCTTGAACTCTCGTTAGTTGTTCTTCAGAACAAGTCTCATCCTTATTTTCTTACAGGCGATTGTACGCGATCTTTCCTACAAGTCAAATGCACCAATTTTATGATTAGAAACATTTCATAATGCATATTCATAATGTTAAATTCTTATGCATAAATATATGATCATGCAACTATTTTATCCAATACAGCATTCATCCATATCTCACAGAAACTTTCTAGCTTCCTTCCATCTCTACCAGGACAACATTGAGATTGTGCACTAATCCAATATGTCAGCAAAGAGGGTTCATTCTAGATAAGTAGTAATGGAGAGTTTTATAGCACCATGAGCTACTTACCCATCACATGCATATTAGTAGTATATTACCATTAATGCAAACATTATATCATGCATAATTCATCAACTGAATATAAACAAATGCATAACAAAAACAATATCATGAAATCAAAATTGAATACTTATCTTTATTTGTTTCTTGGGTAGACTCCTTCTTGATCCTTCAGCTTCATCATCTTCTTCATTCATATTAGCATCATTTCTTATCCAAATGCTAAGATGGATAAGAGGTTCTTCAAGAGTTGAATTCCTCATATTCCTCATTGCTTGAGGGATATTCTTTGGATGGTGAAATCCTGATCTTCAGTTTCTCCCATATTCTTTTCTCTTATTATGAGTCGAGATTCTTCTTGTGTGTTCTTTTCCTAGATTCTACTAAAAGTAATCACTTCCTTTTGGAAAACATTCCTCAAATGAATGAATCCCATGATCCTCGGAGACCATTCAAGGTGGTTATCACAAATTATGCATTCTCCACTTCTTCTTCTACCGCTTCAATTTGTTCTTTGATTTGAGAGACCCTTGTAAAGTATGACTGTATGGTCTATGCATTCTGGATCTTCTCATTCTTCAACTATTTTCTCAAAGTCATCTTCTGATTTATGTTCTTCCCTTCAAATATCTTGGTCAAGGAACCAAACATCTCTTTAGGTGTCTTCAGGGAAGACACTTGTGGTATAACGTGATCTGTGATTGAATCAGCATTGATCTTCCTGGCCTTGACCAAGTTCTTCTTATGTAAGGATTTTAGCCACATCTCCCTTTGGAACTCGAACCTCTCTACTTATGTAGGTGTCCAATTCATTTCCTTCAAGAACTAGTGAGATCATATACTTCCATGCTTGGAATTTGTCATCCTCACCAAGATTATCATCAATCTGGTGTGATTAGTCATCTTGAAATGAGAACCTCAACTGTAAATAGGAAAAGATTAGATCTTACCGATTTGAGGTGTCCATCCTGGCTCTGGAGCTGGCTGATCTAGGGTTTGTCAGAGAAACCCTAATTTTTCAAAACTTGGAATCTTTCAGATCTAATTGGATAGAAATATAGAAATATTCGATGGAAATATAGAACTCTTCAAGGTGAGCTATCCAATGTACTCCTTTTCTGGAAACAGTGCAGGGAAGCTATCAGAACAAGAAGCCCTAGTTTACCAATTTCTTCTACAGAAATGCCTGATACTGTTTCTGTGGTATCTCCGAAAGTACTACTCCTCTATGTCTAAAATTTCATATTAAGGTATCCCCATCTATCCTTGTTCCAAAACCACATGTTTCATAAAAATTCATTTCACCAATTGGGACTTATGACCGTTTTCCCAAGGTGACCCATTTTAGGACTTTTCATCATAGCAAAGTTGTATGGACTTCCACGTGTCACTGTTTCATCTTCTAGGTCTGAAAATTTTACCACATAAATTAAATTCCATTCCCTTTCTGGAACAACTTGATAAATTTCATTTGGACCTTCATAGCCTGAGATATAGCAATTATCCCCAGGTGTCCTATTTGGGGAGGAATCCTGGGGGAGGCTGGAACCCTAACATGGAGGAATCATATCTCCTAGAATATAGTGAATCAGAGGCTGAAACTTGGATACACTGTACATCAGGAATTTATATTTGAACTTTGAATGTTTCAACACCTGAGCCTTATCCAATCTCGAGATATAGAGAATCTAACAAAACTATCAGTTTCAGTATTTTAGGGTTTTTCAGGCCCGGGGTCAAACTAGGGTTTGACTTTCTCGGAGTTTCACCCAAACAAAAATATCAACCCAAGTCTCCAATATTTTATTTTTATGAGGAGATGAATCCTAAGCTAGGCTTACTCGAAAATTCCTCTTCTGTGAAAATCCCTAATTTCCCACAGCAAAAACAGAAAATGCCCGGAATCAAATTCCGCTTCGACAGAAAGATGTGCCCTTCAATGGAGAGTTAGCCTAGCCTTCTTTTGCTGATGGATTGCGGAGAGAGACCCAAAAATTAAGAATCCCTAGCTTCTGTAGCTGCACAATTTCTTCTTCTTAGGTTAGCTCTGATACCATGTTAGATTCTTATCATTTAAGCAATATGATCTAGGATCTTATCTAAGAGAATAACATGCACAGCAAAAATCAAAAGAGATAAGAGACACAAAGAATTTTCCTCAGGGAAACCATAAAGGAGAAAACCCCACAACTTCCTTAGAGATAGAATGAGCACCAATGGCAACAGTAAAACCCAAAGACAGAAAAGATGATCTCCAACAATTGGTCTCTCTCTCTCGCTTGAGAGATATTCTCCTCTCTCACTCATGCACCCCAGTGAGTCAGTGTGTGTGTAATAAATAAAGAGGCTCACTCTCTATTTATGTTCTTTCATTCACTTTATTTCCACTCCAACATGTCGACCGCACTTAACAATTACTCACCAGGGCCGACATCTCTAGGAGATTCTAATAACCCTAGTGCCCCACAATTGTGGGGACTTTTCCCTCCGATCAACAAGGAGGGTTAACCTTAACTCAATTGTGGGGACTATTCCCCCAACTTACAATGGAGGTTTAACCTCAATGACTTTACATGACTTTTTTATATTATTGATTCTCCTGATAGGAACATCGGGGTATGACATGACTCAATTACATTATAGATACTTCCCAGAATAAACATCGGTGTACAATACATAAGATATACAAGTGAATACATTCCGAAGTTACAAATACATCAGAAATTTCCAATCAAATATCGAGAATAAAATTATAAATACCCTTTAATAAAAATCATATTAATCAAAAAATCTAGCATGAAACCTGGAGGATATACATAATGATGAATATGAACTGGTTCAGGTTGCAACCGCAATAGGGACCAAATAGAAATATTTTCACAAATTTTTCTTGTATTTGTTCAAGCACCGAGGAATTGAGGAAAAAGGAAGTTTTTAATCCTTGATCAAAAACCCTAGAACATTAGGAAAAGAAAAAAGAAGCAATGTCCTTGTTACTACCTACAACTGATTGGGATCACATCAAATGGCACATATATATATTTAAAAGATTCTCAACTAGAACTCCAACTTTGGTGTACCTTTTCAACCACTCTATGAAGCATATCATACAGTATATCTACACCAAAAGGTCAACTAAAACAAATTAAAAGTAAATCGATTATCAAACAGTGAAGATCCATACCTTTGTCAAACAAAGTATGTCTTTCCAGACTCCCAAATTCGACGACCAATGACATACTCTCGATCACTACAAAAGAATGGAAACTGCAGGATTTGACACCAACTAAAATATAAAAAAACAAAATAGAACATCATGAAAACCAAGATTAATTGCAATTCTCTACTGCACACCTTTCTGACCCAATGTACAATCATCGTTCCTGTTCGCGGGAACTCTTCTAAAGTCTTTGAATAGAGAAGCATGTCATCCCACTTAAAACAGAACTCTATATTCATTGTTATTTCCATGAATTTCATAGTGGGACTTCTAGAAACCTTTAAAAGGTTATTCATCATGGTGGTGGTTGATCACATTTCCAAGTATGCTATAGAGGGATTGTATTGAGTAAATCGGTATCTTACACATACATAATATAACAATTAAAAGTGTATGAGTGTTAGTTTTTCAACATTTAAGCTAGCATTATGTTAGGATCTTTACTGAGAGAATAACAAGTACATCAATCAAACACAAGAGACAATAAACACAATGTTTTGATCGGGGATACCATAAATATAGAAAACCCCACAACTTCCTCAAGATAGAATCACCACAATATTTAAGACCCAAAAATAGTAAGATGCACTCCCGACAGCAGTAGTCTTCTTCTTCTGTATAGCCCCAGTATTTCCTTCCTCACTAATGCTCCACACTTGAGTGAGTGAGTGATGTGTAGTACAAGTGATAAATAGAGAGACTCTCACTCTCTATTTATATTCTTCCATTCACTTGAAGTGCACTTAATCATGTCGGCCCAACTTAACAATTAATTACTAGAGCCTACACCTTAATGAGTGTATAATAACCCTAGTGCCACAAAACTGTGGGGACTTCCAAAATGACTTGACAAGACTTGTTTACATTATTAATCCTCCCGATCGGAACATCGGGGCATGAGAACATGACTCAAAAACATAATAGAAACATCCCAAAATAAACATCAGGTTACAATATACAAGATACATAGAAGAATACATTTCGAAGTTACAAATACATCAACACTCCCTCTTAACTAGGAAGGTATTCTTTCGACACAATTTTCAGCGCTGGTCTTCTTCTCTGTATCAACTGGATCATCTTCATCTTCAAGTCATCTTCATCATCGGATCTGGATCATCTCTCGATCTGGATCATCATAGAACGCCATCACTAGATCTGGATCATCACTCGATCTGGATCTAGATCTGGATCATTTCTCGATCTGGATCATCATCGCTAGATCTGGATCATCACTCGATATGGATCTCTTGGAGTCATCATAACTAGATCTGGATCATAGCTCGATCTGGATCATCTCTGGTCATCATCATGTGTGTACTAATCTTGTCATGGGAAGTTCTACAGAGCCAGCCCTTTTTCATGCTGGTTGTAGGCCTAGCCACCAGGTAGGTCTTCACCCAGCACTTATATCTAACCTGTTCATCAGAAAGGCACACCCAGCACTTACATCTGACCTACTCATCAGAAAGGCACACCCAGCACTCACGTCTGATCATGTAGTAAACTACAATCACATCAGAAAGGCCCAGCACTCACATTCACCAGCATGATAGGACATCACATCACTAACATCTGTGAAAAGGCTCAACACTTACATCCATCCAGACAAGAACACATCCTATCACAGTGATGGAAGGGCTTGCACTCACATCTGACCTGGTAGGAACCGAATCCTACACCCTCGTCAAAATGGCCCCCAGTCCCTGACTGAGCTACTTGGTAACGGACCAGGTGCCTCCACTCTCCTTGAGAGTGGGAGTTGCCCTTACATCTGTCCTACTCGACAGAATGGCGTACACTCACATCTGACCTGGTAGGAACTGAATCCTACACCCTCGTCAGAATGGCCCCCAGTCCCTGACTGAGCTACCTGGTAACGGACCAGGTGCCTCCACTCTCCCTGAGAGTGGCAGTTGCCCTTACATCCGACCTGCTCGTCGGAATGGCCAACACTCACATCTAACATGGAAGGAACTAAATCCTTTAGCCATGAACATAATGGTTCATCCCTTACATCTGACCATGGAAGGAACCAATCCTCTCACCATGTCAGAATAGCTCTCTCAGTCCCGGACTGAGTGTTCCTGGTAACTGACCAGGTGCCTCCATTCCCAGAATGGAAGTCAGCACTCATATCTAACATGGAAGGAACCAAATCCTCTCACCATGACAAAATGGCTCAGCCCTTACATCTGACCATGGAAGGAACCAATCCTCTCACCATGTCAGAATGGCTATGGGTCTCATCACTTTCTCTTGGAGGGAACCTTGATATGGAGAACACCAAGTCTCTCTCTGAAGTACTCAAACTTCAGCCTAGCCAATGGCTTCATCAATACATCAGCTATATGTTCCTCTATCGCAACATACTGGAGATTCACTGCTCCTCTCTGCACCATATCCCTGATATAGTGATACTTGATCTCGATATGCTTTGACTTGTCATGGAACACTGGATTCTCTGACAACTTCATGCAACTCTAGTTGTCACAATGTATACAAGTAGCATCCAACTGGAGATCAAATATATCAGACAGTAGCTTCTGCAGCCATACTGCCTCACAACTAGCTGAACAAGCTGCGACATACTCGGCTTCAGCTGTACTCAGTGCCACACAGGATTGCTTCATGCTAAACCAAGAGATCACACCTGATCCCATACTGAAGCAACATCCTGAAGTACTCTTCCTGTCGATAGCACTTCCTGCCCAATATGAATCAACATAACCCTCCAGGTTAATCTTCTAATTCGCATCATACTTGAGCCCATAATCAACTGTACCCTTCAGGTACATCAGAATATGCTTTGCAGCCATTAAGTGAACACTTCTCGGATCTTCCAGGTACTAGCTCAAGGTGTTCACAGCAAATCAAATGTCTAGTCCCGTGTTCGTCAGGTACATCAATGACCCAATCATCTGATGATACATTGTAGCATCAATCGGCTCTGATGAAGCATCACTCAATAGATTCAGGTTCGATGCCATAGGTGTGGCCATAGTCTTGCAGTCCATCATCCCAAACCTCTTCAGGATCTCTACTGCATACTTCCCTTGTCCAAGGAAGATTCCATTTGTACTCTGCCACACCTCCATACCTAGAAAGTAATGCATCATCCCCAAGTCCTTCATCTCGTACTCAGCAGCAAGCTTTCTCTTCGTATCAACAATCAACCCATCTGTACCTGTCACAAATAGATTATCTACATACAGTAGGAGCATCACTGGGTTGCCATCTTCAACCTTGTAGTAAAGGTTGGAATCTACTTTACTCTTGGTAAAGCCCAAACTGGATAGAAAGCTATCAGTCCTGCCGTACCAGGCCCTGGGTGCCTGTTTCAAACCATACAGGGCTTTCTTCAATCTGCATACATGAGACTCTCTGTCATGTGTCTCAAACCCGAGTGGTTGTTCTACATACACTTCATCTTATACTACACCATTCAAGAAGGCAGTCTTGACATCCATTTGGTGTATCTTCCATTTCGTCACTGCAGCCAGAGCAAGTGCTGATCTAATGGAAGTATATCTGGCTACAGGTGCAAAAGTCTCTTCATAGTCTACTCCCTCTTTCTGAGAGAATCCTTGAGCTACAAATCTCTCCTTATACTTTTCAATGCTACCATCTGTAGCATGCTTGATCTTTTAGATCCATTTGGAAGTGACAACTGACTTCCCTTTTGGTCTTGGGACAACATCCCAAACATCATTCTTCATGATCGATTGATATTCTTTGATCATAGCATCCTTCCATTCTTTTTGTTCTACCGCCTCTTCATAACTGGAAGGTTCTTTATCAATGAAATCACATAGTAAAGCTACATACCCGGAATTTGATCTGGTTCTCTTTATTTCTCCGTGATTCTCTTCTGGAGCCCCATATTTTTCCACACCTTGGATAAGTTCACATACCCAAGAAGGTTTCCTCTTATGAGTATTCTTCTCCAGAGGTGGATCTACAGGTCTTTGTGGTTCCTCGAACTCTCGATCTTCTTCTTGAGCTTCTTTGTCCATGATTGTATCATGAATTCTGGGTACTTCTGCTTCCGCTTCTTCAGGTTCTTCAGCAGGTCTCTTTCTGGATTTGTTGTAAGTTGTGCCTTCATCAAATGTCACATCCCTGCTGATGTCAATCTTCTTGTATCCTGGGAAGTAGATTCTGTAATCCTTCGAGCTTTCAGAGTATCCCACAAATATACCCTTCTTTCCTGAAGGATCTAGTCTTGTTCTCTTCTCTTTTGGAATGTGTATGTATACGGGACAGCCGAATATTCTAAGATGGCTGACTTCTAGTTTCTTTCCAGAGAAGACTTCTTCAGGAGTCTTGTTCTCGAGTACTCTATGTGGAGTATGGTTCTGCACATATACTGCTGTTTTGGCAGTTTCAGCCTAAAGATGCATAGGTAGATCTTGATCATGAAGCATAGCTCTTGCAGCTTCCATGATAGTTCTATTTTTCCATTCTGCAATTCCATTCTGTTGTGGATTATAAGGAGTGGATAGCTCCCTCTTAATCCCTGATTCTTTGCATAGCTCCTTGAATTCATTTGAAGTGAATTCTCCACCATTATCTGATCGAATGGTCTTTATCTTCTTTTTAGTATGGTTTTCGATCAAGGCTTTGAATTCCTTGAACTTGTTGAATACTTCATCTTTGTTCTTCATAAAGTAAATCCATGTCTTTCTAGAAAAATCATCAATAAAAGAAACATAGTATGCATACCCGCTAAGTGAGTTTGATGACATAGGACCGCATACATCGGAGTGGATGATTTCTAGAATGCTTTTGGCTTTGCTTTCGCTGCTTGGAAATGTCTTCTTTGTATTCTTTCCTTTCGCACATCCTTTGCAGACCCCATCATGTTTAGCTTGAATTTCTGGAAGACCTTCGACAACTTTATTTGCAATAGGTAGTGCTCTGTAATGTACATGTGCAAGACTTCTATGCCAAAGCTCATTTGGCTCTACTGTGTCATGGATCAAGGCTTGTTCTGGATGGCCCTTCAATTTGCACAAGCCTTCTTCTTATTCTCCAATCACTACCACATCATCGATAGTATTTCCTTTTGGCCACATGATGACTTGACCATCTATGAATGCCACCCGCATTCCTTTTGCATCCAATGCTGAAATGGATAGAAGGTTCTTCTTCAGTCCTGGCACAAACAATACTTCTTTCATTGTTAGAGACTTACCAGAGTCTAGCTTGTATGAAGATTCCCCACTACCTTTTATTGGATATTGGTAGTCATCTCCTAGTTTCACCTTGTGAGGTGATTCATGTTCTGACAGTCTTATAAAAGATTCCTTGAATCCCGTCATATGTTTGGAAGCCCCACTGTCTATGAGCCAATCATCACTTCCATGAGTAATGTTACCTGTGAGAGCTGATATCAGAACATATTCATCCTCGCTTGAAGAATCTTCACTTTCATATCTGGATCTCTTTCTGGGTGGTTCATCATCCTATGCAGCATGAGCATGATGTCTTCTTTTGTTGCTCTTCTTCACTATCTTCTATTTTTTAGGAAAATATTTTGCAAAGTGTCCTGCTTCATCACAAGTATAGCATATGACCCTAGACATATCTCTTCTAGTATTATCTTTGTAAGAACGCTTACCTTTAGAGCCATGAGGTTTCCTTTTGCTTGACTTGGAGTGAGAATTGGAGTGAGACTTGGAGCGAACCGTAAGAGCTTGGTCTTCACTTCCCATATTCTCTTCTCGAGCTGCTATCCGAGCTTCTTCTTGAGAGAACTCTTCCCATAGTCTGCTGAACTTGACCAACTTATTTCTAGCACAGATTCCTTGAATGAAAGCATCCCATGACCTAGGGAGGCCATTCAAAGTAGTCATTACAATCTCCACATTTTCCACTTCTTCATCAACAGCTTCTAATTGTTCCTTGATCTGAGAAACCCTTGTGAAGTAAGACTGGATAGTTTTTTCATTCTGAATATTCACATTCTTCAGTTGGTTCCTCAAGGTCATCTTCCGATTGATGTTCTTTCCTTCAAACAATTTGGTTAGGGCATCAAACATAGCTTTAGGTGTCTTGAGAGAGGACACCTGTGGGATAAGGTGATCCTTAATAGAATCAGCAATGATCCTCTTTTCCATAACCATCTTCTTCTTATGTAAGGCCTTTGACTCATCTCCCTCTGGAACTGGAACCTCCTCATGAATGTAGGAGTCTAACTCATTCTCTTCCAGGACCAGGGAGATCCTATACTTCCAGGCTTGGAAGTTATCATCCCCCTCAAGCTTTTCATCAAGCTTGGTATGATGAGACATCTTTAAATAAGAATCTCAAATGGAAATACAAAATATTTTAGATCTTACTAGGTTCAAGATGTCGAATCTGAAACTTGAGCTGAAATCCTGTAGAGCTGGTTCAGGAGCAAACTAGGGTTTTGCTTTTCCAGAGTTCTATCCACCCAAATGACTTCAAATTTGTTCCTAACTTTGATTTTGGGGAGGATATCAATCCAAGCCTGGGCTCACTAAAAAATTCCTCTTCTGTAAAAAGCCCTAATTTTCGACCCTAGTGACAGGTCCAAAACTGAAAAACCTCAGAATTGGATTCTGTTTCGACAGAAAGATGCAGCCTAGGGAGGAGAGTAATTCCACCTTACTTTTGCTGAAAATATATGGAGAAAGGTCCACAAACTATGAAGCCCTAGTTCCCGCAGCTGCACAGTGTCTTCTTCTCAGGTTAGCTCTGATTCCATGTTAGTTTTTCAACATTTAAGCTAGCATTATGTTAGGATCTTTACTGAGAGAATAACAAGTATAGCAATCAAACACAAGAGACAATAAACACAATTTTTTGATCGGGGAAACCATAAATGGAGAAAACCCTGCAACTTCCTCAAGATAGAATCACCACAAGATGTAAGACCCAAAAACAGTAAGATGCACTCCCGACAGCAGTAGTCTTCTTCTTCTGTCTAGCCCCAGTATTTCCTTCCTCACTAATGCGCCACACTTGAGTGAGTGAGTGATGTGTAGTACAAGTGATAAATAGAGAGACTCTCACTCTCTATTTATATTCTTCCGTTCACTTGAAGTGCACTTAATCATGTCGGCCCAACTTAACAATTACTTACTAGAGCCTACACCTTAATGAGTGTATAATAACCCTAGTGCCCCAAAACTGTGGGGACTTCCACAATGACTTGACAAGACTTGTTTACATTATTAATCCTCCCAATCAGAACATCGGGGCATGACAACATGACTCAAATACATAATAGAAACATCCTGGAATAAACATCGGGTTACAATATACAAGATACATAGAAAAATACATTCCGAAGTTACAAATACATCAACAATGAGTTAATTGGGCTAGCCTAGAATTTTGAAGAGTGAAATTATTGTAAAATCATCATAGCGTTAATTGGTTTTCTTTCTAACACATTTATGAGTAATTTTGGTAGTTTTGATAGACATGAGTTGACTAGTTTAATGAATAATATTTTTAATAAAGTTCTTTTAGCATTCTTATTTCTTATTATATGATTTTTGGAATAGTTATTGTAATTTTGGTTATCATGGGTTGATTTTATTAGGTTAGATAATTTGATATTTGTTTTTAGATAGATAGTTAATATATTATCAAAGGACGGTGGAAAACCTCAAAAAATAGAAAATTACACAGATTTTTCAATAGATACTAAAATTATATCTTTTGAGTTTATAATAGTACTTATAAAATATCAGAAAAGACTACAATATTATAGGCTTCCTCTATCTTTGCATTCTAATATTTGCATTGTGCATCCTAAAGTGTAGTTTGATCTGCAAGTGCAATGGTAGTTTGTCGCACTGTCTCTTCTTCACCTCCTAGCCCATTCACTAGATCCATAGAAAGCATTGGTTGCCTTACAACAAATTGAGACAGTCTAGAAAATCTAAGGATATTGTTGTAATGCGTCTCTAGGTTAGAGGCATTATTTTCTTGTTTCAAGGTCTTGTCTTTGAGTATGGATTCCATTTCTTCTTGTTTCTTTTCCCATTTTTTGAAGATGGATTTTCAAATATCACATAGCCTAACTAGGCCTGTCTTTGATTGTTAAACATTTGCAACATATTCTTAATATCTCTTATCTCCAAGGTGTAATCACCCTCCCCATGACCAATATTGTATGGTTGAAACATTTTACAGGAAATAGTAATGAAGTTGAACTCAAGGAAATTGCCTAATCTAGGGCAAGTTCCCAAATCCCATGCCTAATATACCCTTTAGATAACAATTCCCAACTTCTTCCTTTTACAATTAAGCTCTGAAGCTCCAAACCCACCCAACAAATCGAAGTTGAATTTATATTGAAGACCGATATTGTCACACCCCTATGGTGTGACTTGCAAAACACACTAACCATACACAGTCCATGGAAATAAGAAGCATAATTATTCTTAAGAGCATAAACATAGTTAGGGAAAAAAACATGAACCAAAATCATATCAATTTTATATTTCTAACAACCAAATAGTTGTGAGTTTCAATCTAAAAATGATGCTCCTCAAATATCTTTTAGAGGGATTTTCAGTGATGCTATTAGAGAAATACACATGCTAGTATCAAAATATAAAAGACAAACATCAAATAGAAGCAGAAATTTCAAGGTCCCATAAGTAGACACGCAGTCATGTTTGCAGAAAGACACAAACGCTTGAAAAAAGGTAAAACCAAATATAAAATTACTAACCTTAACACATTATAGTTGATTGAGAAAATGATTTCTCATGAAAAAATAAATATTGAGTTTTAGTACTTTATTTCAAACATGCATTTCAAGCAGCGATAACTCCTATAGAAAGGAAATTAAGAAAACAAGGTAGATATCCCTAATCTATTTTCCAATCCATTTTTAATTACAAAGTCCAAGTCACTACAACACTAAGGTCAAACTAGAAAACTGAGTTTTCTACCTTTTTGCAATAATCACTATATGTGTGTGTGTGTTGTTAAATGCTTCAAACTAATTGCAATAATCACTATATATGTGTGTGTGTGTGTGTGTGTGTGTATGTTGTTAAATGCTTCAAACTAATTTGAATAACATTTACAATAATTAATTCGATATCCACAATACATTGGACCATAGCAAATAAACTTCTTATAAAGGTTTGAATTATGTATATATAATTTCAATATATCAGCACAATCAAGAAGCGCAATTAAACCAAATATGCAATTAGTCTTACTATTAAGCTATAAACATACTCTTTCAAACAAATCTCAAGTTTTAATAAATGAGAAGTGTGGTTTCTCTAATTATTTCCTCTAATACTTAGAGTTATTAGGTCACTCTTCTATGACAAATATAAGGATTGATTTAATTACAATTTGATTTGTAACTGAAAAATACAAATAGCCCTTTGAAGTTACCTCTCCACAAATACATCATTTTCTTTAATGCATAAATCCATTTTTTGCTTTATTTAATTGAAGTATTTCCACCAGCATTCTTAAATCAAGATAACATTTCCCAAGTGGATAATCATTGACATACAAACTAATTCACTCTAAAATTAAATTTGTCAACAAAAAATTTATACATATGGGTCTGTAGCAACAGCTACAGGTGAACTCAATGACTTCCATCAGTTTTTCTTAACTTTTGACCACAAAAAATAGATCTCATAGCCTCTAAAACATTATGTCGGTGATATGGGTGAGTTCATTCATTATTTCATGTGTTTTATTACGTAAATTCCATGCCTCAAATGCTAACATGGTTCTAGAAGAAAATTGGGTGTTATTCTACATTTGGCTCATGTCTTAATTCATACTCTATATGAATAAATTAGAAAGATGGGTGATTTTCCATCATTTTGATTATGATTTTATTAGATAAAAATATTGCTTCAAGAAAACATCTCAAAGAGAGTTGGGAGGTTTTAGGGATATACACATGCCCGAGAGAGTTATAAGTGAAAATAATAAACATACGCCCAACAATTTAAAATGCAAAGATAATCTATTAGCATATTTTCTCTTCTTCCTACGTTTTCTTGATGGACAAAACTTAGCAGGCATATGATATTTTAGTTACAACAGTAAACATTTAGAAACCCCTGAAGTTTTTAAAATAAATACTCTTCCATCTATAAAGCTCTACATTAGTCCACGAATTATGGGGTTTGAAACTCCTTTTTGATGTGTGTCTATACAAGGTGAAATGTACAATTTTGGCCCATTTTTCATGGAAGGACTCTCTTACATGTTTTTTTTTTCTCATATAAGTCTAGGAACCACTAATTACATTTACACTCATAAACAAACATCAACTAGTATTCAACATGAAATTGAACCAGGAATTACACCTCTTCATTATTTCAATTTCAAAACTCATTCATTTGTAGAGACATATTTTAATTCAACATAAACCTTGCAAATAAACCTGCAAAAACCCTGAAACCAAGATAAATTCAACTGAATTGAACATATATAGGGTTCATAAGAGTGCTTCAAATATAATAATGGAGGTCATGCTCTGGATCACAATAGAAGGAGGACACTGTTGGGTACATCATAGAATTCACTATTAACACTTCGGGAATCAACCTCATGACAACTTTGAAACAAAACAAGTTTGAAAGATGGGTAAGAAAAAATTACCTCACCAGCCTCCAATTGTTTATAAAACTACAGCTAATGGTGCGAAAAACCTCATACATGCGATAATGGGGGCATTGCATCCTCTCGGAGACCTTTGTGACCTCTTCTCTACGGCCTCTCAATGTATTTGACCTTCAAGACCTCGACGACCTCTACAACCTCTTGGAAACCTCCAGGATCCAATATTGGTGATCAGGTAAGTGAAAATGCAGTCTCTCGGTGACCTTTGTGCTCTAGGCTTGGTGAGGTAAGTGAAAATGCATTCGTGCTGGTGGGGAGGTAATTCAATTTATATAATGGTTGAAATGTAATATTTTTTGTTGAAAGGTAAGTCAATTATTTTTCATGTTATTTTTTTTATATTTAATATTTATATATATGTATGTATGTTCTTTGATATAAGTATGTACTTATATATATATAACACATAACTAAAAGAGAGCATTGTCAACTAAAATGGAAGACAACTTAGAGGTGAAGGTAAACATTATTAATGGGACAATTATTCCATATGCAGCGGCTCTATCCATGCCTTATTTATCATATCATTTCTAACAAATATGTGGATCATTGACCCCGAAATTGTTCTCTTGTCCAAAAATCATGATGACGATGATGATGATGAAGATGATGATGATAATCATCATGACGATGATGATGATGATCATGGCGACGATGATGATGATGATGATGAAAATTATGATGATGAAGATGATTATGATGATGATGGTGGTGGTGATGATGATGGTGGTGGTGGTGGTGATGATGATGATGATGATGATGATGATGATGATGGCAATGATGATGATGGTCATGATGATGATGGTGATGGTCATGATGATGATGGCGATGATCATGATGAAGATGTTGATGAGGAAGAGGGTGATGATGATGATGACGATGATGATGACGACGATGATGATGATGATAATGATGATGATGAAGATGATGATGATGGTGGTGATGACGATGATGATCATGATGAAGATGATGATCATGATGACGATGATGATCATAATGATGGTGATGATATTGATGATGATGATGAAGACGATGATGATGAAGATGATGATAATGATGATGAAGATGATGAAGATGATAATTATGAAGATGTGGGGCCACCACTAGTGGATAGCATACTAGCGGTAGTGTGTGCGGTGTCTAGGGGATCACTAGGGCCAAGAACAATGGGTTTTGTAGAAGGGATACCTAAGATGACGGGTGGAGTAGTTAGGAGTCCACTATAAACTGCCCCCCCTAAGAGGGGTTAGGAGTTTCACCATCCATGGGACTATATGGGGCTATGAATAAGGTAGGTACATATTGATAGGAATCTAAATAAGACTTAGATGTAGTGTATGGCTCTGAAGGTGGTGAATAACATTGAATATGGATCCGATCATGGTGGTCCAAGGAAACAATATGAGGGGTGTGTAATGACCCAAATTTTTCATTGGGTAACAATGGATAAATCACATTTTCCATATTCATGAAATTTGTCAAATGGATGCTAAAATTCAAATAATTTCCAAGGAGGAAATCACTAGTTTACTAGGTTGGGGGTGGAAGCTTTGAGATTTGGAATAAGGGGGATAATAAATGATTTTTAGACATTATAAGGGGATAAATATTTAATAATTTATCTTATTAAATAAATACAAGATAAAATTGAAGTGTAAATGGAGCATGAAGACACATGGAGACTATGGGGCCCACACTAGATAGAATTCCTATGTTAAATGGTATCTTTCTCTTGAAAATTCGAATATATGGGAAGCCTAATGTTTTTAGATGGATTATAAGGTTAATATACTTGTACATAAACTTGATATGCCAAATTTGGTATGAATTGTAACTTACATGGGAGAGGAAGAGCCAAATGGGAGTTTCATGGACACTTGGCTAGATTCCCCTTACATTTATGACATCTATGACACCAATGATGGAGATTGTATGATAGTTATGACACAAGTCATATCTGAAGGCTGAAATACTGACATACTGACATGTCAATACTGAATATATCATATTAGAGGTCGAATTTGGGAGTTGGAGAAGGCCAAGAGGTTCCTACTCAAATTTGGGAGAAGAGGGAAGGTGAAGAGAGAGTCTGCATGGCATAGCATGAGCAGCCACACCAATTCGACTTGCATTTGTTTTATGGATGGATTTGGAACCTTATAAGACTAATAATGTTTATAAAATACATGTATTATCCATGAGAAGAATCTTTTTCTCATTTGTGAATTGTGAGAACTAGTGGATGACTAGTTTTCTTGCTTAAGCCAATTTCGAGGGTGAAAGATTCCCATCCTAGTTGGTGTTTGGAAAGGACACTCAGGTATTTCATGGAGATTTAATGGAGTATTATTTTCAGGTGTAATCTACATTAAATCATGTGTATTATTATATTTCAGCACTCTCTCTCAATTATTTCCAGTTTTCACACCATATTCATGCCAATGGAGAGATGGCGCTTTGGGTAAGATATTGATATATTTGGGGAAGGTTATAATGCCAATTATATTATGTTCTGATGTATATTCTCTGTATTTCATGTTTATAATACTCTCAGTTCATAATACCCAAAATAATTCATGTAAAAATGTTGAACAATGAAGAAATAGTGTCATTTCCCTGCTATCTTGTTGTGAACCATTGTAATGCTGATTATTTCGAATTGGGAGAGAATTTAATTGTCCATTTATGATTGTAATCAGTTAAATATTATATTTTATTCATTCTAAAAAAGTTTCAAGTCTAAATTCCCAATATTTGTATGTCAAAATGACTTTTAATGAGCTAACAATGACCATTTCCACTCCATTTTGATATATGCCATGGTAATGCTTATTATTTTGAATGGAGGAATGTATATCTGATAAATGTATGATTTATGGAATTTAATTCATGTTTATTTAAATTCTAATTCTCACTAATTAAGCATTGGAATCCATTTTACTCATTTTTATTGCATTGGGAGAAGATCTAGTGCATTTTCCCCAAGGGTCGAAATTGTGACTTGGGAGCTGTTTTGGAAAGAGTCATAACATCCTGTATAAACTGAACCATGATGAATATTAGACTTTTAAAATGTAACTTAAACATACCCAGCCTCTTTCCATAAATTCAAGTGACTTTGGGATCATTTGTGAAGCCATTTCCGGAAATTACCCAGGCGGAATTGGAGCCCCAATTTGCTAGTAAAGGCTCCTACTTTGAATAGAACATTAAACAATTTTGCAGAAGTAATTGGGAGTTAAAAAAACTAACATGAAAATAATATTTAAGTTATATTATCATTCATGTACCTTCAGATAAAATTTGGAAGCATTTGGGTCAATTTGGAGGTCTAGACATCAAAACTGGTGAAGGTCAAAATTGGGGAAAAAGTGAAAAAATGGTCATTTAATAAAATTTCCTAAAAGGGGACACTACAGTGGTATTAGAGCATGATATTGGAACCTGATTTGGTCTGATATTTATTATTACAATAATTCAGGGGCCACCATTATATATTGAAACCAAAAGTGCTTTTATTGAAGGAAAAAAAATTAGGAGAAGAAGCAATTTTTTGGAAACTATGACTAGGCATGAAAAGATAACCTCATATGATGGTTAGGAGATAATAAAAAGCATGGAAAATATATTTTAAGACATGACCAAGAATATTATGAAAGGATTTGAATTTTTGGCTATCCAAAGTTGGGAAAAATATATTGATTTTAAGAAAACCAAGGAGAAAAATGCATCAGTTTGCTTGAAGGAGCAAAAGGAGGAGACCCATGAACCACCTAGTTATGACATAGGTGGAGTAGAAGAAGTAGTACATGAATATGATAAAAATTCACTCCCAAGTGACTCTGAAAAATATGAAGATACATCACATGAGTATGAAGAAGTTTTTATTGAAAATACTGAAGATAATTTTGAGACACATGCTACCTTGGAAATGAAACAAAGAGCATCTACTGATAGATGTTTGAACTATGAAAGAGTACCTATTGATGGGTGCTCACAAATCTATTTTGGTGACATATAGATCAGATTTCAAAATTTCTCTGCAAGCCAAAATTCCATCAAACATGAAAATGAAGACCTTGTAGCAGTTGAAGAAGAAACAAGATCAACTTCCCCTTCACCACTTGAGCTTCATGAAGTTAGTCCAAGCAAGAATGAAGAGGATGAGGAGGTTCATTTGCAAGAGCATTGTTTTCTTGAAGTTTCCTTAAATATGAATGAAAATAATATCCAAGAGACACTTAGAATACTCCATGACACTCAAGCATTGGTATCAAATTCTTGTTGGAGAGCTACTTCCTTGGAGGATCCATCCTTGAAGACATGGAGAAGATCCAAAGAGAAATGTGCAACATCAAAGGTAATTTCATGTCTTTGATTTTTGATAGAAAAAATGTCATTGAACTTATTGAATGGTTACATGAATCCTACTTTAAGAATAATGAAGTTATTGATAAGCTCACAATTCAAAATGAGCAACTTCTTGAAAAGTTGCAAGACACTTGTTTTTCCTCTGATGTTTCAGATTTGCATAAGGAAGATTGCTTGGAGGATTCTCATGACATGATGGATCATGAGAAACATAAAAAATTGCAGGTTCTTGATGTGCTTGAGGATGATAGTGATGAGATCCAATCACTAGTAATGGTGGAAGAGGAACATAAGTTGCTTATTGAAAATGGTTACACAATTTTTGAAGTGCATAATTCCACCACCTTGGAACCAACCCATAAGGAAATGTTTGATTTTTTTAGGGAGATGCATAATCCTACCCCTATGGATCCTTCAAATTATGACAATTTTTCACTTACTGATCATTTGGGTGAGTTGGTTCTTTCTCCTACATCCTACACTTCTAAATTTTGTAGCAGTCATCCTAATGAAGTATGGGTGAAAGGTTTCTTTTTGATGGTGCCACATGAAGAGCATGGACATTATATTTCTCCTTTTGATGATGGAATTATTAGAGAAACATATTATTTAAATTTTCAACAGCATCCTTGTTTACATTATGATTATACACATCTACATGGGTGCACCTATGATGTTCAATTGAGTCACTTGGAGACTCATGATTTTCCTTGCTCCTTTCCTAGTCTATTTGAAGTTGGAGGAATTTCATCCCACACTTGGGTGAAGAGTTATATGATTGAAGAACATTATTATTGGAAGAAAAATACTCTAATGTTACATGATGATATACATATTCATGAGTGTATTGATGAGACTTCTTTGAGCCACTTGAAGTATTCATGTTTTATTTGCTCCTTATTTGGTTCATATTTTGGTGGAGGTTCTTCATTCACTTCTTGGATGAAAGAACAAATATATGATTATTATTTTGATGCAGATTACATTATTTTGGATCAAGGAGCATTATATGACACAGGATCCTCACCTATTTCATTGGAGCAGATTTGATGGTCACTTGAAGCATGTATGTACTTAGCAAGTGGTAGTCTACTCACTGGGAGGTATAAGCACTTTCATGATTTCTTCGTGAGGCACCTCCTTGATGTACATTATTATTATGTTGTTATATACTTTGATGTCATCTATTATGCACTCATGATGTTTGGAAGAATGCATACAAGAAAATGGGATCCAGGAATTCTGTTTCCAAATGGTATGGGTTGGAGAGCACTCTTAATTGTTGGAGTGCAATGCAAGCAATGGGACCCTGGGATAGTTTTTAGTCCCATTGATTTCAAATTATTTGGGAAACAATCAGTATGGGAGATGTATTCCCCATTTAATAAGGTGATGTTAATCAGAGTAGTGCATCAGCAAGCATGGTGGTTCATCTCTAAAATCTTCATGGAATCTCAAAAACTCAAGGTGGGCAGCTCAGTGGCAACTTCAAAGAATCATACAGAAAGCAGGTTCTTCAACAACCATGTTTGAAATTGCTTGAGGACAAGAAATATTGGGAAGGGAGGATTTGTAATGTCCCAAATTTTGCATTGGGTCAAAATGTACAAATCACATTTTCTATATTCATGAAAGTTGTCAAATGGATGCTAAAAGTGAAATAATTGCCAAGGAGGAAATCACTAGTTTCCTAGGTTAGGGGTGGAAGATTTGAGATTTGGAATAAGGGGGATAATCAGTGATGTTTAGAAATTAGAAGGGGATAAATATTTAATAATTTAGCTTATTAAATAAATACAAGATAAAATGGAAGTGGCAATGGAGCATGAAGACACATGGAGACTATGGGGCCCACGCTAGCTAGAATTCCTATGTTAAATGGTATCTTTCTCTTGCAATTTCGAATATATGGGAAGCCTAATGTTTTTGGATGGATTATATGGTTAATATAATTGTCCATACACTTCATAGGTCGAATTTTGGATCAATTGTAACTTACATGTGAGAGGAAGAGCCAAAGGGGAGTTTCAAGGACACTTGGCTAGATTCCCCTTACATTTATGGCATCTATGACACCAATGATGGAGATTCTATGACAGTTATGACAAAAGTCAGATCTGAATAATGACATACTAACATATTTACATGTCAGGATTGAATAGAGAATCTTAGAGGTCAAATTTGGGAGTTGGAGAAGGCCAAGAGGCTCCTACTCAAATTTAGGAGAAGAGGGAAGGTGAAGAGAGAGGCCACATGGCATAGCATGAGAAGCCAAACCAATTCGACTTGGATTTGGTTTATGGATGGATTTTGAACCTTATAAGACTAATAATTTTTATAAAATACAGGGATCAGCCATAAGAAGAATCTTTTTCTCATTTGTGAATTCTGAGAGCTAATGGATGACTAGTTTTCTTGCTTAAGCCAATTTCGAAGGTGAAAGATTCCCATCCTAGTTGGTTTTTGGAAAGGCCACTCAGGTATTTCATGGATATTTAATAGAGTATTATTTGCAGGTGTAAGCTACAAGAAATCATGTGGATTCATCTATTGCAGCACTCTCTCTCAACTATTTCCAGTTTTCACACCATATTCATGCCAATAGAGGGATTGCGCTTTGGGTGAGCTATTGATATCTTTGGGGAAGATTATAATTCCAATTATATTATGTTCTAATTTATATTCTATTTATTTCATGTTCAGAAGACTCTCAGGTCTAAATACCCAAAATAATTCATGTAAAAATATTGAACAATGAAGAAATAGTGTTATTTCCCCACTATCTTGTTGTGAACCATTGTAATACTATTGATTTCGAATTGGGAGAGCCTTTCATTGTCCATTTCTGATTGTAATCAGTTAAATATGATATTTTATTCATTCTAATAAAGTTTAAATTCGAAATTCTCAAGATTTGTATGTCAAAATGAATTTTAATGAGCAAACAATTACCATTTCCACTCCATTTTGATATATGCCATGGTAATGCTTATTATTTAGAATGGAGGAATGTATCTCTGATAAATGTATGATGGATGGAATTTAATTAATTTTTATTTAAATTCTCATGTTCATTACTTAATCATTGGAATCCATTTTACTCATTTTTATTGCAATGGGAGAAGATTTGGTGCATTTTCCCCAAGGGTCAAAATTGTGACTTGGGAGTTGTTTTGGAAAGAGTCATAACATCCTGTATAAAATGAACCATGATGCATATGAGACTTTGAAAATGTCCCTTACACATACCCAGCCTATTTTCATAAATTCAAGTGACTTTGGGATCATTTGTGAAGCCATTTCCGGAAATTACCCAGGCGGAATTGGAGCCCCAATTTGCTAGTAAAGGCTCCTACTTTGAATAGAACATTTAACAAGTTTGCAGAAGTAATTGGGAGTTCAAAAAACTACCATTAACATAATATTTAATTTATATTATCATTCATGTACCTTCAGATAAAATTTGGAAGCATTTGGGTCAATTTGGAGGTCTAGACATCAAAACTGGTGAAGGTCAAAATTGGGGAAAAAGTGAAAAAATGGTCATTTAATAAAATTTCCTAAAAGGGGACACTACAGGGTATGCCCCCTAAGTATATGCAAGTATTTTAGTGGAGCGATGATGACATGAGGGTGTGCTATGTAAATGAATGTAGGCACAAGAATGTCAAATGTAGGCTCAAAAATACAACTAGAGTGAAGTGTCTAGAAGGAGAGCATAAAAATGGTCGGTCACATGCCAAAAAGTAATCTCTAAAACCGAACTACGACAATGTGTTAGAGCAAGCAAGTCTACAACAAAGTGGCTAGAAAACCAACAAGCAACACTACCTATAAATAAAATTACGCACTAGCCTATGGGGTATAAGTGCAAGCAAACTCCTAGCTACAAGATGGAATTCCCTCACGAACCGTATCCTCTAGTAGGTGTAGAAATCCCAGTAAAAAAATACGAAATGGAAGAAGAATAGGATAAGAGAATCCCACTACCATGAGGGACCTCAGGTACAAGAGCCCTAAATAGAATGATAACTATGTTACCTTGTTCATGACACGTCTAGAGTGGTTTCCTGGAACTTCATCCCTTTGGTCCTCAACACCCAATATGGTCCTTAGCATGCACAAGGAGGAATATGAAGGGTTATCCTTCAGTGCAGAATGGAGTGTGGTATTCCACCCTGACTTTCGAAACCCCTATGTTGTGTCTTACACCCGTAGAGCGGGGGGGATCCGATAGACTAGCTGTGACCGTGTCAATAAGTACTAGAGGATTTTGGTACCCTAATGGAAAAAAGATATGTCTTATATGTAAGTGAGAAATTGGTGTTATTTTCATACCTATACCCAGTTCCCTAACTTAACTACATATTTTTTTGTCCTCAAATGAGGTTACAATGTTGGTTGAGTTAAGTTAATTTTTAGGCTCAGCATAGGGTCATTAACCAAGCATTTTACTTTAGGGTGTGAGATGTGTACACAAGTGATGTGTAATGCGTAAACCCAAGGATATCACAGCCGAGATGTAAATGCACAAAACAAATAACAGTAAACAATAGTAAATATTTTTCAAAACAACTATTTCTTTCAGAAAATAAAATGTACACAAGTAAATGAGCACATAATAAACTTAACAGATTGTAGGAAACACATAGGGGATCTCAACTACTAGGATTGAATAAGGTGGATCACATACAAGGGAAATAGGACCAAAAAAAAAACCAAGGGGATGTAGGCAATCGGATAGGGAAGGAAATAGTCAGGGAAGAGGTAGAACATAGACAAAGGGTCTATAGAGTCTCAAACACCAAAAAGGATTGAAAAAAATATAGGTCGCACTTTCCATTTGAATAGGTGTGATCATGATTGCACATAAATGTAAAATAGATGCCATCAAGGCAGAATATCAACAAAAATACTCATGTCACACAAAATAGGGGTTTTTGCACGACATGTTGCAGAAAAAATGGTCACAGTAGTGACAGGGATCGCATCGGAAGCCTAGACAAGTGCGATCTGGATTTTTGGTCTTGGTTGCACTTATTAGGGTAGAATGTGTGGCCTAGGACATGCTTATAGAGAAAAAATGTGCGACATGGTTTGCATCTTTTTGTCGAATAGGTGCGATCCAACCATAACTGAGGGTTTTTTTAAGAAAAAACATTCAACATGGCCCAAGAGAGCATTCATTAGGACAAGACTGGTTCGGACCTACAGCAAGGGGTTCATATATGTGATGGATGAACGTTCCCAGGTAGAAAAAACCAATAGAAACAACTGCAAAAATAGAGATCCGACGGGGTCGAGATAGTGGAGTCACCAAAACTATAGTTGGGATTTTTCCCCTACTACGTGCAAAAGCACCTACCCTAGATTAGTCGGATCATAAGGTAGAGTTCATGGTGTGAGGGATTTATCAACCTCGACTTGCAGCAATAAGTATTAATAACAACAATAATATCTAATCTAACTAATGCAAAAATAAAAAGATACCTTTGAAATGGGCCACTACAACCGTTTGAGGAAGCAGTATGTAGGCATCCCATGATCCTGGTCTCTGTGTGTTCTCCAACAAAAGGTTATCACTGGGAAAGGGATTAAGGGTTTCATGGAGAAAACTTGATGTGAAACGTGGGATAGTGTGGCTAAAGGATGTGATGGAAAATTTCTCCAGAAAATGAATGACACAAAGTGAAAAGTTCAGCAACGTGATGAAAAAGTATTTTTGGGGAGACCTTCACAATGTATTTATAGGAATAATAATGTTTTGTACCATTTTTGTGGAATTTTAGTTGTGAAAGCCAAAATGGAAGAAATAATGGTGGGATAATGATGTATAATTAAATTTCATCTCATAGAGAGATAGGTGAACAATTTTTGGTGTTAACAACTGCTCCACAACCAACATTTCTTTAATAATCACCCTATCAGTCTCCTAAATTCATCTCTCAATATCTGTGATTTTTCACTAGATCCTAACTTGTCTTTAAGAAGCTCTTCCTCACTCCATAATTATGGTTTAGAAACATGTGTGTGGGATTATATATATGTCATTACATCATTCATACCACCATACATACCATCTACCATACATCTGAATAATCCTAAGACTATACAAATCCCAAGTTCACTAGTTGATTCCTCATTGGTATGTTATGCAGTGTTACTTATATTACATGGTTTGGAGTATTTCCTAGATTTAATTGGTTGGTTATCCATGGCCTTAGTCATCATTGGAATGATATTACACGTCTTTAGATATCTAATGAACACTCATGGTTCGAATCTCAAGTCCATTCATCATTCTTATTTTTACACTTATCAATTTTTCGCAGTTGCTCATAGTTTTCCTATTCTAGCCGTATATCCTCATGGATTCATTGAATCCTTTTCCTTTGATGTTCCATATGCTAATTTTTCTGATATATTATATTTTTATCAGCCTCATATCATATCTAGAAAGGTGTTACATCAGATTTGAAAAATGACATGTGATTCACATCACAAATTTGCAGTTGTTCGAGGAATTGAGTGTGTAACAACTTGTCTTAATTTTTGTACTCTTTGGGAAGGAGTATGCACAAATATATTTTCCATTTCATATTTTGTTTGCATATCATAGTTTTTTATAAGAAAGAAGCATTCATATGATGCTCATACTTCATCAATTAATGAGATACAAGGAGTCTCACCTCTTCCTTCTTTCCTCTAGCGCATGATCATGGAGTTCATGATTTCCCCATCACGTCTTTCACCAAGAAGTAGTTCACTCAGATCATTCAAGTGAAGATAAATATGTGTTGAAGACATATTGTTCAAAATTTTCTGCCTTGTCCTTTCTTGAGGGAGGATTTTCCCCGTGTGTTTTTTCCTCTTTCCTCAATTTTTTTGGACTTAATAATTGTTAAAGGGTGACCATAGCCTTGTTTATAGGCCCTATATGCATCCATATGCATTTATATATCATCATAAAGTGAGACTTAAAGGGGGATGACCATAGCCTTGTTTTTGGACATAATAATTGTTAAAGGGTGACCATAGCCTTGTTTCTAGGCCCTATATGCATCCATATGCCTAGATAGTTGGAATCCATTTGCACTACAAAGTCAACACTTGCCATATATACCCTATGAATGATTTAATTAGAATTTTGGGTTGATATTGACCACTTTATTGAATCCAAGAATTAGTAACTATGTTTTCCTACAGGTTCTTCCTTATTCTTCTTTTATCCAGCTTTTCTGTGGATAAGGAAATTTAGTTACCTGGAAAGTAGTATCTTTTGTTGCCAACCCCTCCTCCATGATTTTCTCTCCATTTTCTAGGATTAGCATGTTTTTCCATCACCCTTGACAAATCTCTCATGCTTTTGCTAATTCATGAGGTCCTTGACTGATTTGGGAAGTGCTTTAGCCACCTATGGGGGTTTATCATATTTAGTAAGTCTACCTTTCTGAGCTTTATGAGTTGTATCCAATACAACTTGATTTTTCCTATGATGGATGTATTATTTATGTACACTATTATTCATAATTATCCAATGGAAGGATACACTCCAATATACATCTCTTTATTCATGTGATTCAGTCTCTTTTCTTCTCTCTATTTTCCCTGTGTATGCTTGTGAGAATTATCTTAGAAGAAATATCTATTTCCAGTGATTTTTCTTAGCATTATTGCTCATAGAATTGGAGATATTATTTCTACATTGATTCAGTAGTGGGTTTTGCAGCACCATAGGTGAAGGACCTTGTGTTGTTGGGTTTAGTTTTGTCGGAGCGGTTGCATTAGAGTCATGTTGATTGTTAGTTTGAAAAAGTGGAGGAAACGGTTCATATGAGGTAATTGATGTGTATAATGTCCACAAGTGTCACAAATGGTGCACAGATGGTTCATCCACAACTGAGGGTTCTTCCCAGTTTTAGGTGGATGTTGGGGGTTCTATGCGGGTGGATTCAATCCATTGTTATCCGGAGGGTTGGGTTGTTGGATACCTCCTTGAGGTTGGTAGTTTCCCCGGTTCCTACCTCTATGTCATCTTCCCTACCCTTGTTGGTTATTGAAGGCATGTTTATTAGGGAGATTCTGTTGAGTGTATACCTATCCTTGGGCAACATGAGGAGTCAGAGATGGAGTAGTTGTAGGATGCACATGTGGTGGGTGATAGCTAGGAGAAAATGGAGGGGTTGCAATGCCTACTGTATCGGCATTACACGTAGGTTCCAATCAATTCGGTTCATGAACATGAGGAACTAGTGTGGCATACACATATGAAGGTGTGGCTCTAGACTAAGATGCTACAGGTGAAAAATCATGGGAATAGCCTAGTTGGGAAACACTACGGGTGGTACCAGAATGAGGTGGCATCGAAGGAGAGGTCATGCATAGTGAGGATGCTCAGTAATATATCCAATGACTCCATCAGGAGCATGGGATTCCCCTGGGGTATCTCAACATGAGGATCTAGCATAGGGGGCATCAGGTGTGATGGCATATAGATAACCCATTTGGGAGTAGATAATATGGAATTATTGTTCCTTGAGGGTGGCTTCTTCCTGAGTTTGTGAGCGCTTAGATGCAACATCCTTGGCAATAGGGGGCAGCAAGGTTATAAGAAAAAAATAAAGGAAAATCCTATCCTCTAACTAGATTTTACATAGGTTATCACGACGATGCACCTCATGGATATGATCCATGATATGGGTAACATTGTTTAGTCGACAAGATAATAGGATTTCCATGCCCTCATCATAACGGATGGGTGTATAGAAGTACTAGAGAAACATTGAAGCTAACAAGGAAATGCATGAATAAGTGGCATGAGGCAGTTTAATGTACCATTTGGCTACAACACTAGTGAGTGTGCATTGAAATAGGCGCAATCGGATAGATTCATCCACTATGATGTTAGATGAACACCATAAGTGGAATGACATAATGTTCTTTTAAGGGTCTCCTCCCACCTTTCCTTCGAACTTAGGGATGTCAAAAGGGATTATGGTAGGCATGGGAGGCCCTAATGGATCATGATGGATGGGGTCATTCATCAACCATGCCAGATCGAGAAGGTTAAGAATAGCCATAAATGGTAGACTATGACTGAGACTATATCAAGGAGGGACAACAATGGTACTGGGACCAGTGGGCATGTAGTTGTCGTGTGCAAATAGGGGTTGGTATGGATAAATTTTGATAGTAGGAGTAGTCACTAGAATGGTGTTAATAGTTGGAATGGTGGTAGAAAGGACACCATATAGAAATGAAGGTACATTATGAACCATGGTCATTGGAGTGGGGCCTCCACTATTGGGTAGCATACTAGTGGCAGTGTGTATGGTGTCTAGGGGACCACTAGGACCAAAACCAATGGGTTCGGTAGAAGGGATACCTAAGATGACTGGTGGAGTGGTCAAGAGTCCACTATAAACTTCCCCCCCTAAAATGGGTTAGGATTTTAACCATCCATGGGGCTATATGGGGTTGTGAATAAGGTAGGTTAAGATTGATAGGAATCTAAATAAGACTTAGATGCAGTGTATGGCTCTGAAGGTGGTGAATAACGTCGAATATGGATCTGATGGTGGTTGTTCAAGGAAACAAACTGAGGGGTATGCCCCCTAATTCTATGGGAGTAGTTTGATGGAGCGATGATGACGTGATGGTGTGCTGTGTAAATCAATGTAGGCACAACAGTGTCAAATGCAGGCTCAAAAATACAACTAGACTCAAGTGTATAGAAGGAGAGCATAAAATGGTAGCTCACATGCCAAAAAAAGAGCTCTAAAACTAAACTGCAACAATGTGTTATAGCAAGAAAGTCTACAACAAAGTGGCCAGAAAACCAACAAGAAACACTACCTATAAATAAAATGACGCACTAACCTATGGGGTATAAGTGCAAGGAAACTCCTAGATACAAGATGGAATGCCCTCACGAACCGTATCCTATGGTAGGTGATGAAATCCCAGTTAAAAAATACACAATGGAAGAAGAATAGGATAAGAGAATCCCACTACCGAGAGGGACCTTAGGTAGAAGAGCCCTAAATAGACTAATAACTATGCTACCTCGTTCATGACACGTCCAGAGTGGTTTCCTGAAACTTCATCCCTTTGGTCCTCAACAACTGATATGGTCCTCGGCATGCATAAGGAGGAATATGAAGGGTTATCCTTCGGTGCAGAATGGAGTGTGGTATTCCACCCTGACTTCTGGAACCCCTTCATTGTGTCTTACTCCCATAGAGCGGGGGGCCTTTGATAGACTAGTTGTGACCGTGTCAACAAGTACTAGAGGATTTTGGTACGCTAATGGAAAAAAGATATGTCTTAGATGTAAGTGACAAATTGGTGTTATTTTGATACCTATACCCAGTATCCTAACTTAACTACATATTTTTTTTGTCCTCAAATGAGGTTACAATGTTGGTTGAGTTAAGTTAATTTTTAGGCTCAGCTTGGGGTCATGAACCAAGCGTTTTACTTTAGGGTGTGAGATGTGTGCACAAGTGATGTGAAATGTGTAAACCCCAGGATATCACGGTCAAGATTTAAATGCATAAAAATAAATAACAATGAACAACAGTAAATAATTTTCAAAACAACTATTTCTTTCAGAAAATAAAATGTACACAAGTAAATGAGTGCATAAGGAACTTAACATATTGTAGGAAACACATAGGGGGTGTCAACTACCGGGGACGAATCAGGTGGCACACATACAAGGGAAATAGGACCAAAAAACAAACCAAACGGATGTAGGTGATCAGATCTGGAAGGAAATGGTTAGGGAAGAGGTAGAACACAGACAAGGGGTCTGGAATAGAGTCTCAAACATCGAAAAGGATTGAAAAAACTACAGGTCGCACTTGTCAGCTGAATAGGTGTGATCGAGGTTGTGCATAAATCTAAAACAGATGCAATCAGGCTAGAAGATCAACAGAAAGACTCGAGTCATAAAAAAGGGGGTTTTTGCACGACAAGTTGCACAAAATTGTGTCACAGTAGTGACCGGGATCGCTCCGGAAGCATGGACAAGTGCGGTCTAAATTTTTGGTCTTGTTCACGCTTATCAGGGTAGAATGCATGACCTAGGTCATGATTTTGATAAAAAATGTGCGACATGGTTTGCATCTTTCTGTTGGATAGGTGTGATCCAACCATAATTGAGTGTTTTTTTAAGAAAAAACATTCAACGTGGGCCAGGGGAGCATGCACTAGGACAAGACTGGTTCGGATCTACAACAAGGGGTTCATATATGTGATGGATGAACATTCCTAAGTAGAAAAAACCAATAGAAACACCTGCAAAAACAAATATCCAAGTGGATCGAGACAGTGGAGTCACCAAAACTATAGTGGGAATTTTTCCCCTACTACGTGCAAAATTACCTACCCTAGATTAGACAGATCATAAGGTAGAGTTCATGGTGTGAGGAATTTTTCAACCTCGACTTGCAATAATAAGTATTAATAAAAACGATAATATCTAATCTAACTAAAGAAAAAATAAAAATATACATTTGAAATGGGCCACTGCAACCATTTAAGGATGTAGTATGTAGGCTTCCCATGATCCTGGTCTCTGTGTTCTCCAACAAAGGGTTATCGTTGGGAAAGGGATTAAGGATTTCATGGAGTGAACTTGATGTGAAACATGGGATAGTGTGGCTAAAGGATGTGATGGAAAATTGTTCCAAAAAGTGAAAAGTTCAGCAATGTGATGAAAAAGTGTTTTAGGGGAGACCTTCACAATGTATTTATAGGAATAATAATGTTTTGTACCATTTTTGGTGGAATTTTAGTTGTGAAAGCCAAAATGGAGGAAATAATGGTTGGATAATGATGTATAATTAAACTTCATACCATAGAGAGATAGGTGAATAATTTTTGGTGTTAAGAACTGCTTAGTTAATGTTGTAAGATACTTCATAATCAAAGGGAATGAAGATATTTGTTTCCAAAGAGGAACGGTGTACCATTCACATTTGGATACCGGTTTACATAGTTGGATGAAAAAATACAATTATTAACTGGCTAGAAATAAAATCATTGTTTCTGTCACACTTAAAAAAAGACAGCTAAAGAAAGGAAGTGCTTATTACAGTTCCAATGGTGCTGCTAGTTTATGCCCTAGGTGTAACATCAAAAAAATAGATGATGTAATTGGTAGGATGTATGGAGGACCAGAGGATCACATCATCCAGTTTGGACCTTCCTTATATGGTGATGATAAAACTTCTATTTATTGTATGGAACACTTATGTACTATATACCTTGCGAGCGAAGATAAAATTTTGGCACCTTTATCTTATGGGTAAAAGGGTTGTTTCCCCACCTTGTTGGTACATCTTGATCTTGTGGGTAAAATGATTGTTTATCCATATTTTCAATACATCTTGAACTTGTGCGTAAAGGGGTTGTCTTCCCACCTTGTTCTAACCCCTCTTGTTGACTTTTGAACTTGTGTGAACCCCTTGTTGGTCCTAATTCTAGCACCCTCTTTTCAATGTGGTTCCTTGACCTGTTTTCTATGATGACTTAACTTTATTGTTTTATCTTGTTTAACGTCTTGACCATTGGTACCCTATCCTAAGTCAACTTAATATTATTTTATGTTATTTTTGGTAACACTCCTAAGATATAGGGTTATAAGGAGGATCCTTCTAGAAGACATTTCAAAGTCTATAAATCAAAGTCCTAAAATTCATTTTGTACATGTCTTGTCTTGGGAAAATTGGAGATTTAATTCAATGCATGCTGTAAGGGATCATTGTTGCTCTTTATCTTGACATATAGGGTTTGATTCTGCTAAATGTGTTATGGTTGGGTTTCTACCTCTATTTCTTATCTAAAGGTTTGTTGTTGTTGTTCATAAGTAGGATGAGACCCCTTTCTCCATCCTATTAAGTTGGTTGTGTTCTCTACCAACCTTTAGAGGGTTGTCGTGACCTCTCTATTATTGCTTCTGGGTTGTTGTAGACTCAGTCATGAACCCTTGTAGTCTACTAGGAATCATTTGTGACTATTTGAAGGATGTTTGGGTGAATCTATGACTATTTGGAGACCTCTAAGGTTGGGCCATAACTGTTCTAAGGTTTGTTCAGTCTATTATGATCCTGTTAGGCTGGATTGTGATTGTTTGAGGCCTGGTAGGGCCAAGTCGTGAATATTTGCAACATCCTATGGATGATCAATGATTTTTACTGCCTACTAGGGTATTTCATGACTATTGAAGTTGGGTTATGTTACTTGTTGAGGATATTAAGATAGACCATGTCCCTTATTGGAATTCTAAGTTGGGTCGTGACCCTTGATTGGATCCTAGAATTGGCTCGTAACCTTTGTTGAGGTTTCTAATTTGGTTGCGACCTTTGCTAAGTATACTAGAGTGATTCCTCATTGTTCCTTGGGATACCATTGTGATGTGATATGTGGCATGCTTGTACATATTCTGACTATTATGAGGTTTTCTCTGTGTGTGTTCTTGTTGTTTCCTACCATGACCTTTATTGAGACATCCTAAGGATTTCGTGGTACTTGTTTAGCATGTTATAGCATGTCAATACTATCTACAGGATGCATCCATCACAGGGCTCTCATGGTCATTGTTTAATATAGATTAAAACATGTCAATCATGTCTATAGGATGCCTTTGTCTGTTGCCATAGTTTTAGGTTGCTAGTGTATGGATTGAACCTCCCTCTACCGCATTTGGAAGGTGTTTCTATTTGTTTGAAGTATCACTATCCAAAAACACTATCATTTATTGCATCAAGGGTTTGAAATTTCATCCTCGTTCCTGTATTATTTTGTTTAACACTTTAAGGTCTTTTTTTGTCTAACTCTTCCCTACAACTACCTATCTATATCTCTCTCAGGTATGTCTACTATTCCTTAGTCATGTCTTCAAAAGAAAATGTCTGATCTGAGAAGATATCTGAGTACAAGGAAGGTCTAAACCAGTGCCATTTATGAGTATTTTTTAACTTGATCTTTAGCTTATTTTATTAATGGTGTTGTTGTTCATAGTTCTTGTATGCTTCAACTTTAACAAAGGGACATTTGGGAGTGTTAAATTTGAAAGAGATGAAAATTAGGTTTTAAATTTATATTTCATTGTCACTACAGTAATTTTACTTCATCCTTCTGAGTACTTGGTTTGACTTGTTGCACAAGTTAGTTAATTTTTTTGAAAAATCCTAAAACTTTAAACGTTCGGTACAATGACAAGATCATATCTAAAGAACACTGGTTTAGAATGAAGAAAGCTCAAAGACACTTGATCATGACATGACTATGACTTCTTCATGAAGGAAAAATTTAAGAGGGGGGACTATTTATCCCACCTATGTTTGAATTGTCATGTTTTATGACATACTACATAAATGTGTTATTTATATTATGCTCTTGATATCATCTAGATATCTTCCTAGTGTATGGATGGATGCTAATACCATTTCATTATGTGAAACTAATATTGCATTAGAATTTGGTTATTGTTGACTATTGGACTAAATTTAACTTGTAGGAAAGATGCATAAGAGGAGGATGATATGACTTGCTCTGAAAGACAAGTGATGAAGTCTACAGATCTTGTTTATGTTCAGAGTTGGATGCACAGTTATAGAGGGAGCTAAGTGCTCAGATACAGAGCGAGCAAGAATCCCCATGGGATGTAGGATCAATTATTCTAGATGGCCATCCTCCTAAGTGTCTTTATGATAGAGTCAACCAATTCATATTCTTACAAAAGAGAACCTAATGGGTATCTAGTATGCAAGAATTGACATTTACCTTCATGACTTGCTACTAACCTCAACCTATATTAATTTTAAGGTTATTCAAATCTATCCTTTGGTATTGGTCTTAGATATTGATGACTTGTTACTTACTGGAGAGGAACAATTGATAAGATTGGCTTAAGAGGGAACTCACTTCAGAGAGAAAGATATTATCTCGATGGAGGATTCCCATTTGTAGAGGGAGTCAAGAGGCAGAGGGAGCTTAGTGCTCCAGCATAGAGACAATAATTGTTACATCATTATGGAAAAGGTAGGAGTACCTTCTCATTGATATTATATTTCAATAAAGATCTCTCTCAGAGGGAGGAAGCACATAGTTGAGATCCTAAAATATGTGAAATGATGGAATGCAAGCGCATGAGTACTCCTATGACTACAAACTTGAAGAAGTTACATTATTCAGCCTCTTGTTAAAATACAGTGGATCGTACTCGGTATCGCCGTCTTATTGGATCATTGATGTACTTGGTACATAATATACTGTACATATGTTATTCAGTGAGAACCAAGTGCATTCAGTCAGTTTATGTCTGAGTTGAATCACATACATTGGTTAGTTACAAGACCTATGCACTATTAATCATGGTCTCATATACAATTCCAATAGTTGAGTGATGTCACTTGGTTATGCTAACTATGATTGGGTAGGGAGTGCAGTGGACCAAAAAACCACATCCAGATATTGCTTCAACATGGGATCAACCATGATCTCCTGGTCCAAGAATAAACATGGTTTCATAGCTCAGAGCATAATGAAAATTGAATATATTACTTCTGGTGATTCCTACAAAGTACCAATGTGGCTTAGGAAGCTACACTCAGATTTCTTCAGTATAAATATTGAAGCAACTATTGTCCACTGTGTTAACCAAAGTTACATGAAGCTTTCAAAGAATCCAGTCTTTCATAATAGGTCGAAACACATTGAGATGAAGCATCACTTCATCAAAGATATGGTCCAAAGAGGTTCCATGAGACTTCAGTACAGTCGTATAAGTGAGAAAAGTGTTGACCAAGCCTCTATCATTAATGAACTTTGTGTACTTCTTATACAAGCTTAGTATTGCAGAGAATGCCTCTCTCTCTAAGAGGGAGTGTTGATTTTTTAGCACTATCAAGAGCCATTCTCTGTGAGAATAAAGGCACCTAGTTAGTTATCAGGAATTGGATAATAGTCTAGGATTGAAGGTCAACCTAGGCATAAGATCCTTTCTCTAGGATAATGGAGGCACTTGGTCAATTACTAGGGATTGGATACTAGTCTAGGACTGAATGTCATCCTAGGGATAAGATCCATTCTCTAGGAGAATGGAGGCACCTATTATAAAAAATCCTCAGTCAATGTGGAATAAGAATGTTTCCCTAGTTTTCATGGGGCATATATATAAAAAAATACTCACAGTAATGCATCATCTCCCAAGATTGTTAAACTACTTGAATGTCAAGCTTTCTTACCTCAATAATGAAGGTGATACTTACCTTGTGAATTCTCTTACGATCAGTTTTACATGTAAAATAATGTAAGAAACATGATACAAAAGTGAAAGAAACAATATCATTCAGAAATCTATACTAATGATTAAGGAAAAAAGTAATGAATAAATTAGATCAAGTACAAATAATTCATGGGAAAGGGGAACACAATTGTATTAACGAAAATAGAGAAGAAAACAACAACCAAAGCCTTATTTTTGAAGCTTTGTCCTCACAATGTCTTTGAATCACTTTCACACACTCTAAAAATATCACTCACAAAGACACATTCTTTGCCTCCTATACCAATAATGATTCCAATAGCATAGAAGTGTTCTCTTGGTCCTCCCCTATCATGATCCATGAATATTGTATATATAGTACAAAGAGGGGTCAAAGAGGTTGATATTATTTGGGAGGAAGATGAGGGATCATCCCTAGAGGATAAGGATACAAATTCCACCTACACTAGACAGTTGGAATAAGCCTCCATGAGGAATTTCATCTAGAAGGTTCTCTAAATATTCTCTTTTTTTCTATTTTAACAGGGTTGACACTCCTTGTGCACTAGCAGGAGGCATCACGGCTTCTTTTCAATAGACAAAAATTTTCATCGATGATCTCTATCATTGGACAAGAGGTGTCATGCAATGCTAACTCTCTATGTCAAAAGGAAAAGGGTGTCAAGCCTCCTAGGATTAAGCAAAAATATCCTCCAAAAGATGGTTTGGCCAGGGAACTTTAGGGGATTGATCAAGGTACCAGTTTCTAGGTGTAACAAAATTCCCCCAAAAGTATGAAGCCAGAGGGATGTGATAGGTGAAATACTTTGCTAGATATGACTCAGAATCAGAGGAAAAAGAGTGGCGAGTGAAGACTTGACATACGACCAATTACAAACTATCTAATTGAAATCATGGATGCTAACAAACAAACTGCATATCCATGTATAATGACCAAGTCATGGCTACCAATAACACATTATATATCCATGATCAACATGACTTAAATAAGGACATAGCTACGAAATATACATTATAGATCTATTTCATCCTAACTCAAACTTGAGCATAGCTACTAGTTATACAATGTGGATCCATGCAATGACTCAAAGATACTCCATCACAACCTAAGGATAGGAACATATTCAAGTGAATACCTAACCCCTCAAGGTCTTCATTCCAATCCCAACTAGTACGATTATATCCATGTGAATAGATGTTCTGATGTCGAACATGGTAGAAACCACTTGATTATTGGTTGTTGATGTATACCGTTAACAAGTGAGAGGGAAATAACCATTAATATCAATGATTCCCAAGGTAATATAGTACATTCCTATGAATGTGAATAGATGAATTGCAGTCGAACAATCGATGAAATATTTCAATTAGAGGTCAATAATGAAATCCTACTATTGAAAGCGAGGAAACCTGCCATTGAGGCATGCTGATTTCAAGGTACTTGACTGGTTTCAAAGAATAGTTCCCGGATGACTTGTTAGTGTCAACAGGAACAGACTCATCAAAGGAGGGCCATGATGATTCCTCCATCATCGACATCAAATGTGGAACAAAAGTGATTTTGAAGTGACTTTGATAATGGATCAACCAAAGGACAAACTCATATATGACCGAATCGAAGGAGGGTAAGGTAACTGAGAAAGGAGGGACACAAACTCGTATTGCCTCCTCACCTCCCGCGAGGTGGGATCTCCCAACTCGTATTTCCTGTGGAAGATCCAACCTCATATGTTTTATGAACCTGAGAAATGAGGTGTTCATTCCTAGAAAAGTGTCCTTCATCACTTGATTTTGTGAGTCCGAAGAAGGTAAACTCGATTGTCGTTTCATGTTTAGAGAGTCTAAAATTACTAAGAAGATTCCAAAGTGGAATTTTTCATAAATTTAGTCTGCAAGGTCTGAAAAAGTATAAACTGATACCCAAGAGAACTCTTCTAGTCATGATAAACTAGAGTATAGATTTTACGTAAATAAGTCTAAATGGTCCAAAAAAGGGGTAAAATATCACTGGATAAATGACCTTTCAAATACTTTGACAAGCGTGAAAGAATCAAGTTTGTTTGGTGATCTTTTCTTATTTAGGGAGTCTAAAAGGAGCTCAAAGATAACTCCAAGGGGGTTTCATTTTTCGTATTAGGTTATGTGAGTCCAAAAAAGTGATAAAAGTGTACTCGATACAATTTCTATAAGTTTTTAATGACCACGATTAGGGTATAAAAGGTGCTTGGAACATTTTTTATGTTTAAGTCCATAGCACAAAAAAGAAATAACTAAGCTCAAAACCACTTTTCATGATTTAACCAGAGCACAAAAAATGAAAAAGTAATCTCAAGACCATCTTACTATTCTTAACGAATTTGAATATCGGTTGGAAGAATGCTCAGGGTATCTGCTTCATTTTTTAATGATCTTGACACAAAATAGGAACTATGCTCAAAATGTCATTTCATGGTTTAGAGAGCTAGAAACTAAAAAGAAAGTATGCTCAATATGAGTCCCATCGACGCGTGTTTTCCCAACATGATATCCAGTGGCTGGTACTTTCCCCCAGTATAAATATTAAGTAACGTATTTCCAACATAATATAAATAAGTTGGATACATGACCCCCAAGCTTCATTTCATCTACTTACTCTTTTAATCGTCCAACTAAATTTTGGGTTACTCCTAGGAAAAGGTTCACCAGAGACAGAGGAAGAAAGAGGATCAAGTGATACAAGTAGATGAAAACAAGGTTCAAGTTAAATTACTTAACACATTATTATTGTGCTAAAATATGCACCTTGACTGCAAAGAGGGAAAAACTAGCACGTCTTGGTTTAATATGACTTGATTTTGATTTTAGAAGGTGTATCGACAAGAATGAGAAAGAAGGAAGAAACAACTAACTATATATTAGTGCCTTCACCATTGGGAAATGAGTCACAAACATCCTGCAAATGAAAGGAAATAAAACTACATATTAGATAACAAGTTTCCTTGACGATGGACAGAAGATTAAAATATGTACAAAATAAGAATGTCTACAGAATAGAAATCCTCTTTGTAGAATAGAACTTGTAAAGAAATTGAACGTAAACAATGAATGACAGGAAAATCACAGTAGACCCTCTGCCACTAAAAAAATCTGTGAATCAAAGGTAGTTATTGATCCTCAATTTTTGCAATATACTCAAGCAAGATAGATATTCAAAAATGGAAAACAAGGACACACTTTGACAAAACAACTTTCATGAGTCTTTAATGACAGAAATGTTTACATAATAGGCCGCTCTGAATACAATGATTACATACAACCAAAAATGAATCCTACATCTCTCTCGAGCCTAAAAAAATCAACCCCATTACATTATAAAATATAGCATTTATATAACATAAAATCAGTTACTCACAATATGGAGAAAATATCTAAAAATAAAAATGATTTGGGATCAGTTGCAAGAGATTTGGAATACTTTGGTCAAATGCCTTCAAATATGGAATTATTATTTGACTACTGATCTAATCATCAAAATCTTAGTTCAAATACCCCATCTAGTCTTCAAAACATTGACTATGACTTTTATGGATATTAAGATGAGATTTACATTTCCCATAATATCTGGAATGAAATCTTTAAAACTGTCATGTTTTCAGAAAAATACTCTTCCCATTGATCCTGGAGATATGAATCTATTGTGTTGATATTCAGTTTTCAAAATCTGGACCTGTGTCTTGTATTTTTGCCACTTGGGAACTACTCTGGAAAATTTAGACCGATTCAAGCTCCCCAATGTTGGATACTCTGCCAACTAGCCATTGAATGTTTAATTACTATAAAGGGATGTTGAGTTTGATCTTGACATATAATCACTTCATATTTATACAAAGATTTTTAATACTTAACATTTATCAAATCTCACAAAAATTTCTTATACTCAATTTCAAATCCAGCAAAGGAAGCACAAAATAAATTTGTGCCATTAGTCTCATTCCTGCATTTATATTTAGTAACATTTGAATGATACGTGGCACATAACACCTGGAATTTCTACCATACTTAGCTCATTGTATACCACTGTCATAAGTTGAATGCACCCATCATTGTTCTTATCATATGCTCATTAAAATATAAATCATAGAAATAACAACTCTAATAATGAACAATATCATTTTCAATTACTTATAAATCATAGAAAGAACAAATCTAATGATGAACAAGATCATTTGCAATTACTTTGCCTTCTCAGGTTCCTTTGCTCAATCAATAAGACTGGGTGTTTTTCTTTAAACTACTTAAGTAAATTTCAGGATTTATTTCATAATTGTTACTTGAGGCATTTTCCATTCAAACATTTGTCTCATGAACCTTCAACGTTTTTGTACTGCAGTGCATCATTATAGTGTTAATGCACAATCACACGCTTAAGTGTGCTGGTAAAGATAAAAATGCAGGAGCCTTTTGTATTTGACATTTTCCAATTAGTTCTAGTTGATTTTGATGAGATTTCCCATTATACTTGACACCTGTAATGTCCCTTTTTGAAATTTTATTAAATGACCAATTTTTTCACTTTTTTCCCCAATTTTGACCTTAACTAGTTTTGATGTCTAGACCTCCAAATTGACCCAAATGCTCCCAAATTTTATCAGAAGGTACATGACTGATATTATAACTTAAATATGATTTTCATGGATTTTTTACAACCACCCAATTACTTATGAAAACTTTTTTAATGTTCTATTCAAAGTAGGAGCCTTTACTAGCAAATTGGGGCTCCAATTCCCCCTGGGTAATTGTCGGAAATGGCTTCTCAAATGGTCCCAAAGTCACTCAAATTTATGAATAGAGAAATGGGATGTGTAAAGGAAATTTTTAAAGTCTCATATGCATCATTTTTTAGTTTATATAGGCTTTTATGACTCTTTCCAAAACAACTCCCAAATCACAATTTTGACCCTTGGGGAAAATGCACCAAATCTCCTCCCAATGCAATAAAAATGAGTAAAATGGATTCCAATGATTAATTATTGAATATGAGACTTGAAATTAACATTAATTACAGTCCATTAATAATATATTTATCATATATACATTTATCCATTCGAAATAATAAGCATTACCATGGCATATATCAAAATAGAGTGGAAATGGTCATTGTTTGCTCATTAAAAGTCATTTTGACATACAAATATTTGGTATTTTGACTTGAAAATTTCTGAGAATTAATAATAGAGCATATTTGACTGATTAAAATCATAAATATATCAGGAATAAATCTCCCAAATATTACATGATCTCACCCAAGGCGCAATACCTCCATGAGAATGAATATGCAAAGAAAACTGGACATGGTTGAGAGAAAGTGCTGCCATAGAAGAATCCAAATGATTTATTGTAGCTTACACCTACAAATAAGACTCCATTAAATATCCATGAAATACCTGATTGGCCTCTCCAAACACCAATTTGTATGGGAATCTTTCACCCTCGAAATTGGCTAAGGCAAGAAAACTAGTCATCCACTAGCTCTCACAATTCACAAATGACAATTTCTCAAATGATAAAAATCCATTATCTTGGTTGCTTCCTATATTTTATAAACATCCTTATCCTTCTAAGGTTCCCAATCCATCCAAAAAATCAATCCAATTCAATTTTGGGTGTGTGCTCATGATTTTCCATGTGTCCTCCCTTTCCTAGCCTTCCACCTTCCCCAAATTCGAGTTGGAGCCCATTGAGCTTCCCCAAATCCATGAGAGCTCTCTTGAATGATCTATTTAGACCTGACATGTCATATATTTCATATGTCAGCCTTGATATCTGATTTGTGTCATAGGTATCATAGCATCTTCATCGTTGTTGTCATAGAGCTAGGGAATCTAGTCCAAGTGTCTGACTAGCTCCAAAATGACTCGTCCTCTCTCATGTAAGTTACATTTCCTCTAAAATTAGACCTCTAATGCATATGGCCAACTATATTAGCCTTCTAACTCATCCAATAACCTTTAGTCTTCCCATGGATTTGAAATTGCAAGAGGAGGATGCCATGTGGGACCAATTTTCTAGCTTATGTGGGCCTCATAATTTCCATGTGTCTCCATGCTCCATTGGCAATTCAATTTTCTCTTGTATTTATTTCATAAGATCCATTATTAAATATTTATTCCATTATAATGTGTGAACATCATTTATTAGTTCCCTTATTAAAATTCCAAATGTATCCATCCAAGCTAAGGAACTAGTAGGATTGATGCAATTGTACTGCTATGCAATTATTAAAAATGGGGACATTACAACACCTGTGCACATATGTTGGCGATGATGTTCTGTCACCTCATTTTTCAATTCTCATCAAAAACTCATGTATATCTTTCTCTACATTTTTTCTATGAGAATCAGATAAAATATTATAATATCGTTCTTCGGTGTTCAATGTGTAAAAGCTTTTAGTACTTGAGTATTCTTCCTCAGACACTTGGTGGAAGTGTTGTCATGACTCATGAATGCCTCCAGTTTCATATCAATGGATTCCCTTTCTTGTGTAGTGAATAATATTCCACATTGCCAAAAAATGAGTAATCTATCTACCCAACGATTTGCATCGGGGTCCACCGAACGTCGTCTAGTGATAGCTTACTCCGTTATCATTTCGTGAGACCAAGACTCACCTAATTTCTTCTCATGCCTTTGCCTAGCTGTTGATCATGTCCGACCAAGGGTAGATATCTTACTCCTTCTAGAAATGGAAACGAAATATATATATGTTTTCAGCATTGTTAAAAGAAATACAACAATTGTCTAAGTATTCAGCACAAGTCTTAAGGCGAGCTCTAGCACGACCCTCCATTTTTTAGATGTGCTCAACAATATTACTCAAGAATTTAGAAAGGAGCATTTCCTCATTACTGGTCTCCCTTACAAGGACGAGGAGGAGGTACTACAAGTTTCCCTTTCAATTTGTTTAAGCATCTTTTTTTCTCATCTTCCTGGTTGGAATGGCCTCAAGCTCATGATTCGTTGCGATTGTACTGACTGGGCATAACTAAATTCCCTCCATGTCTAAATTCCCTTACTCCTCAGTAACAAAATGGGTTTCTATTTGGCCCTCTTCAATATTTATAACAACATTAACATTTTCTTGAACATGCATATAATCTAAAGCCATACTGAGGCCTTGAAGTTTAAACAACCCCAGATTCCCAAACTCGTATATTGTTATTTGGAAAAGAACAAAAATACACTTGAATTCCTGAGTTGCCCTACGTTCTTCTCCGATTTATACTCACAAATCCAGTTTTTCCACAACATCATAAATTAATTGGTTCTTTCCATCCTGTTCAAATAGAATCAGATGACACAAACACGACTCTTAACTTACTCAAATCATGTTCATTTCTTCACTTTTCATATTCGTTAAAAATTATAAATCATAGTAATAATTTTTTCTTCACTCGGGCATGCAGTCAATCAATATCTAAATTATTCTTTTCTCCCTAATTTCCCCTCGCATACAGTGTTGAGGAGGTACTCTTCATCTTATTTGGCCCAAGTGTTTATCTGAGAAGAAATTCGGTAGGTCTCATAAGGTCTTAAGGAAGGGTAACGAAGTAAACTATCACTTGACGGCATCAGGTGAACCCCAATGCAAATCATCGGGTAGATAGCTTACTCCGTTAGAAAAAACAATATTTATTTTATCTATATATATATATCAATGCTTTGATAACCTAGTGACATGTTGTGCACAATGCTTGACCATTGAGGTCTCCCCTTAACATGTGATGTGATGGATGTGAGCTCGACCATGATTGGGTCCATTATATGTAGGACCTAAGGTCGGATAGTTAATTGAAGGTTGTGCTCAATGCCCAATTAAGTTTTGCAAACATAAACCTTGAGCTTGAGCTTGCATAGTGCGATGGTGAGTGGAGATTAATACTTAACGTTAGAATGAGATATGGGAAAGACTCGTAACACTTAACATGAAAACACTTTATCCCCTTTTAAAACCAAAGCCATTTTTAAAATAAACATAAAGTGTTATTTTAAAATAATATTATTTTATATATATTTTTTTAATTTTTAATATTTGGCTTTATGTAATAAAATAATGGTCACTTTTAAAATAAATATAAAGTGTTATTTTAAAATAATATTATTTTATATTTAATATAAAGTGTTATTTTAAAATAATAGTATTTTATATTTATTTTTTTAACTTTTTAATATTTGGCTTTATGTAATAAAATAATGGTCACTTTTAAAATCAGCGTAGATCCAAATCCTAGTCTCTATCAAGTGTCGAGAGGGATCCAATATCCCTAGGTACAAACCTCTTCTCACTTATTGCTAAAATTACACTAAAATCACTTGGAAGCTACTGATTTTCTATCACTTAGAAGTTATTCGTTTTGTACTTATATAATTTAAAATAAATATTATAAAGCAATTATATACATTTTGTTATAAAAAAATAGATAAATTAAATTTAAAATAAATATCATAAAGCAACTATATACATTTTGTTATATAAAAAACTAAATGAATTAAATTTAAATTTAAAAATTGTAACAAAATGATAACGTAAAGATTAAAAACTAACCAAATAACAAACATTTACGTATGGCCTACTGGAAATCTAAAAAGATATGAATATAGTAATTTACTATAAAATATAACAAATTAATTTTAAAAAACAAAGATAAAACATTGGATTGGTGACGTGAAGTTTCTTATCTTTATCTTTTATATTTTGTTATTTTACTAGAATTTATTCATCATCGTCATCCAAATTATTTAACATCATCATCCAAATTATTGGTGTTTCTATTATGACAGCTTATTGGTGTTTTTATTATTGATATCATTTCTATTGGTGTTTCTATGCTTGATATCGTATCAGACATCTCACTCTTAATAACTATCTGCTTAAATCCCGAATCTGAATTGTGGCCGCAGCAGTTGGATCTGGTCCTAAGATCTACCTCGTCTACATAGAATTTTGAATAGTCTACATAGGATTTTGAATTGTGTTGCATGAGACTTTTGTTATCATTTTTGTAGCTGATATATAGATATCTTTAGATTCGTCTGAAGTGTTAAACCAAGCCAACAACGTTTCTGAGCTATTGGATCATAGATAGTTGCACCAAAACAACCGTAACTACTTCTTTTGATACATCTATACTTCCTTGCCTTCTTGAACTAACTGAACTCTTCTTTTGACATCCTCAATGAAGGTTCCAAGATTTGTATGCCTTTATATTTCCCATTTTTCTGGTTCTGTTTTAACTGTCGTCCCATGCAGCTGGTCTGCATTGCTTTTGCCATTGCTTCTGGGCAACCTTTGTTCACCAAATTCTACAGATTATTGCAAATAAAGACTTCAATATATCCAGTGAATAGAAGTTCCATGATTCAATGGATTTAGATGAGTTGTGAGAGCAATAAGTGGCGACCCACCCGCCTGAAATTCATTCTATCAATGCCCTTGATTCGCGATTTGGTAAAGCATTCTAATTTGGAAATGGGTTTGCTTAATTAACAAGTAAAAGTGAAATAATGCCATGAGAGTAACGACATAATAATTAAAACCATATGTTAGCGTCAGGATTGAGCCCATAGGTTGGGTGGAAAAGGGTTCTCTCCTGGGAAACAACAGAACCACTTTAGACTGCGCCTCTGGCCCGGCGCAGTCAGAGAGGGATCTCTCGCTTATTCTCCATATTTACTTTACGTAAGATATTCAATCAAGAACGGTCAGGAGGCCAAACTACTAAATAGGTTAGGTGCGTAGATGTAAGATGCAGGTGGGACTATCAAAGAAAGGAAACACTAGGCAATGGAGTCGAAGGTCTAGGTAGGGAACATACTGCAGAAAGTAAAGAATGGCATAAATTTGCAAACAGAGGCAAGATAGTTGTCGATCTTGCAATCAGGAGATATTTAGCAGGAGATTAGTAGATGAGAGGGAACAGTCCATCATGCAGAGCATCTATAGGATGAATTCTGCATAACTTTAGAAGAAAGCTTAAATGAATATCTAAAACAATAGATAAAGCATGGCATGTATGAATTCAAAACTATTATACACTTATTTTAGACATGAAATAAATTAACAAACTGGAATGAAAACAGGATGAACATTTCACGTAAGGAAATTACATATTAAAAGAAACAACGACATAGGAATCTCTTCCTTGAAAGACAATCCTTCCTCTGCAAATTTATTCATAACACATGTAAACCAAAGACTAATTACAATGGAGAGCCTCATACCTTGAAATTTTCCCAACCAACCCCTATCTCCCTCTATTGGGAGTGTATTTATACTATTTCAGTGCTGAGATTATTCTCTGAAACAAAACCTAAAAACTGTTTCTAGTCACAATCAGACACTAATAGTTCAGAGAGTGGAACTATTGCCATAATTTACAAATATGAACAAACATTATGGAGAAAGTGGGCACACTCGGCCTGGGTGACAACCTGACATGCTCGGCTACTGTTGTGGATTCTGAGTACGTCGCCTTTCTGTTTGTTTTCAGGCGAGTCACCATTTACTAGGCTTTGGACCTCTTAGCTGGCTTGTTGAGTCAGCATAACACCCTTTTTCTGTCCCAAGTTTGTGTTTCTATTGTGTTCAAAGGTGGCTTTCTGCATGGACACAAACTGATAGGGAAGTTTGCATCTTTCCCCTGCTCAACCTCATCCGCAGCCCCCTCCCTCTACAGGTAACACTGTTAGACGTGGGGTCTGGAGGAAGGGCTGCATTGCTCTTGGCCAAGGCAATCCTTTGCAATGGCTTGTCATTCTTGTACTCCTCACCTCCTGTGAGGTGGGCTCTCCCACGGGCAATACGGTAGAGCATACCTCCACCAGCCTCATCACCTTTAGCAAGTGGAATTCACAAACAAGGTTGTGTAGTCATTAGACCCCTGATGCTCCCATCCGAACAACTGATCCTACAGAGCGCAACCCAGGACTGTCTCCTTGTGTGGAGGCTTTGGAGGAAACGATGGTATTAAGGGCTCCTGGAAAAACACCTATGGGAAGTGAGTGCCCAGGAAATGCGCCACTGGAGGTGCGGGCACCTGAAGGCAGGTGTATCTCTCAAAATTATTCACATCTGGTCCCTGATGGCTGGTGTCATCCTTGGCATGGAACACCAAGGCGACGGGTAAGTGTGGAAATTTTCTCACCAACCGTTAGCACACCTAGACGGACAAGATTTTTGAACCAGATTTCCCTCGCCAACTCCTCGAATATCTATGGACTCACAACAAAATGAAAAATCGGGCTCTAAAAGTATGTTAGCTCATTCCTGGCATTTCAAAGGAAATATATATAAGGCTTCGAGACTGAAATCTGTAATGATCAGTCAGCATTCCCACACACTCTTCCATCAAGTGTCTTTGGTTCTGACATGTGTGAGGGCACTGACAGAGTGATTTTTACCTACTGGGGATCTAGTCACGTTGCTTCATTAGATGTGGTACCTTGCTGTTTATTGTGGGAAATATTTTTGGGACGCCACCTAGCACAGTCGATCCATGCTGCAAAGAACATGGAGTGGACATTCTCATGCTCTTTTTCTCTTGTGACATAGGAGACAGAATGGTATCCCATGTCGTGCTGGCCTTGACCCATGTGAAGAGTGGATTTTTTGGTTACTTTCGTCATTTCTGCATGCCAAATTACACAGAGGACGCCTGTCCTAAGGTGATACGGTTCTACCACAGGGATGATTCCACCTGTATGCATGCTACAAATGGCATCTAAGGGATCAATTAAACTGTTGGGAGGAAGATCATGCGTGGGAACGTATTTTCTATTATCATATTTGCACTGGATGTGATACTTATAGCCTTGAGGCCTTTTCAACACTCCAATTTGGGAGTCTCTCACATCCTTCGTCCAGGTTTCTTTAACTTCTGCCACCAATTCCTCTTTCTTGGATCCAGCAAGCAGATTTAAACTACAACTTGTTTCTTATCCGTCGATCGAGATCGACCTCTCCATGCAATCGTTGATTGGAGCGGACCCTACTACCTTTCGTGAATTGACACCCTGACCTCATCCACACTAGTTCATTTCACGAAATGAACCACTACTATAGATCTATCCTCTCCTTTGTCATGATCGTTGATCTTTGCAGTCGGTACCACTTTTCACTATTTAGAATTGTGACTTTATTCGCACAAGTTTGGATCGTGAAATCAGCGAGGGCCGTAGATCTACTCCTGCTCCCATCTCCACCTTCAGATATTTCCTCCTTTTAACATGTTTCGTGATTTGGGAAAGTTCCTTCTACTGAGCATGTTTTCCCAATGAAACTGCCTCAAGTTGTCGATCAGGCTTCGCTTGAATCTAGTCCTTTCATTGCTTGTTCCTTTTAACAGGCTTTGCAAATATCCAACTTAGGTATTCCCTCACATCTTTCAACCGGTGGGACCACACTCCATCGTCGATCTTCTTCGTTTTGCTTCTGGATCATTGATCTATGACACCTCTTTATCTCATCTTCGCTGCTACAATGCCTTGACCTTCAGAAGGATATACCACCGTAGATCAAGCCCTGTTCTTCATCTGACGCTCCCAACTGATGGAAACTATGCATTGGATAACCCGAAGGGTGTACGTATAATTATCCCTTGAACAGGACCCTTCTAAATGCTTCCCGGCCTATAACTCGACTGTTGCAAATGGAGTGCTAACAGTTGGCTCAACGAGGGATGCTATCCTCCCAGTGAGGCAGAGAAGAACCCGTAGACCAAGTGCCAAATCCATTTGGTTACCCCCACTCTTTCCTTTGCAACCTTCAACCTGCTCTGAGCTACTATTGTAGCAAATTTATGTCACTCTGCAAACTGAGAACAGTTGTGACTGTAAACCTGTACTTACAACTGAAAATGAAAACAAACTAAATAGTAATGAAGGAAATGCTTGATTATTTCCAAGCTTATTTGTTCCTACCTACTCTACCTAATTTAGTGTATAATCCCAATTAAGTGAAATCGGACTTCCAATGAAGCCAATCAAGTAACTTGCCTAATAGTTTTGTTTCATTTCCATGCTTGATGAACAAGAATGAAATACATAATGGAAGAAGGCTATAACAAATAAATTGATCCTTACAGAAGAGATGTGACCAATCATTACCATTACCCATCCTCTCCATGTACTCGGATATGGGGTCATAGAAAGCATGGAAACCTCTAGCATACTTCATCATCTGTTCATGGGAAAGCTGTCTAGAACTTTTTTCCTCTAGTGAGCTGTCAAGCTTATACTTGAAATATCTTAGAAAAGGACCCACATAATTGTTCTCCAATGAAACTTCCACCCTTTCGCTCAAAATTTATGAAACTAGAGCTTCACCTTCTTCATAACTCAACACCTCATCGCAAACCCATGACATATCAATAAAAGGAGAAGGACTAGATGACTGTTCCTCTTTATCATCTTTTTTTCCACATAAGTTTATGGAATGCACCATATCCTCTAACTTATGTTTCTACTTAGAGGCTTTAAGGTTGTGCCGTATTAATTCAAAAGAGGAATAACACAAGGGTAAGATATCACCTTCAGCACATTTACCATCATTGCCTGTCTCAACCTTCTGACTTTGGATTGCAGCTTGATTTTCTCCATTAGCAAACCTTGGTTCTATAATTGGCTCTTTAGGTATAGCCTCTAGGTACTCCTCCTCATACTCATCATACATAGGTACACCGAAATCTCCTTTAAAATCGTCATTAACGGACCCGTTGCTGAGCAGATTGCAACCTTTAGAAAACAAGCTTGCAGAACCACCTGCTTCTATATCAGGCTGATCATCTTTCTGTCTAGCAAGGGAAAGCTTTAGCTAAACAGGGACTCTCCCTTTATGCTTGTATCGCCCAACCAATTTTAATGTATCTTTTATTTCACCACCATTGTCTCGACCTGACAATTTTTTGGACATCTTAAGGTTTTCCTCAACCTCCAAACAATCAGTAAACATATGCTGCAGAGTGGTTGATTTTCTTTCCAAAAGAAGTAATGAAAGTTCAGGAGAAAATCTGGATGCATAATAAATCTTAGCAACGTTCTCAATAGGTTGGACTTCGTTGGGCATGTTATAATAAAATCCTGCAAATATTCTGTTAAAACTAGATATGGTCTCACCCTCGTGCCTCTTCAAGGAATAAAATTCTGAAAGTATTTGATCCAGTGGCCTTCTCCTACCCCAAAATTTCAAAAAGGTGCAAGAAAACTCTTCCCAGGTATTGATGGACTTAGGCTGCAAGTGTTTGAACCATTCTTTAGCATCTCCTTGCAAATACTGGGCAAAAGTCCTCATGCAAACATCATCATGTTCTATCTCAAAAAGGTCAGAGAAATGTTCAAAGGCTTGTAAATGTTTCTCAGCAGTGAGGTCTTTAGATTCTCCATCAAATTTGGGGAGGTACTTGTAATGTTTCACAGGAAAATCATGGAGGATAGGAGGAAATTGTAGTGGTTTGTACCGGCTTGGAATACTGGGAGAGACCAGGTTAGGTGCAATAGATACGCTATTAACCGAGGTTTCATGAGGTTCACAGGGGTGACCTTTAATGTCATAAGTTTTGGGAGAAAAAACTGGGTCAAAATCAAATGTACAAGATGATGCAATGCTTTCGGTTCGTAAAGAAGGATAAACAGGAATATATTCATAGCTCTGTTTTGAACAAATTGAACCATACAAGCCTGTTTTGATAAATTTATGAAAGGATAAGAACAAACTTACAAGCCAATACAAGGCATCTTGGAAGAAATGGAAACTCAAGTATCTTACCCTTTCACCATGCATTTTTGGGCCTTACAAGGGGTCCATTTTCTCCGGTGGAGCCTGCCAATTTTTTCTGACAATTTGATTTCTAGGTCATACCACCAATAGAGTCGCTGAAGTCTGAATCCTTTAAGAGTGGAGTCTCCAGGTGAAAAGTGCACAACCTTCTTGATGTCTAATCATTGTTCACCATTAACAACCGAATCTAAAACTATGTCGTTTCCCTAGGGATGATCTTCAATCTCGTCCTCGGAAATGGCGCCAGTTTGTTAGCGCCGAGATTGAGCCCATAGGTAGGGAGAAAAAGGGTTCTCTCCTGTGCAACAGCAGAACCGCTTTAGACTGCGCCTCTGTTCCGGTGTAGTCAGAGAGGGATCTCTCACTTATTCTCCAGATTTACTTTATGTAATATATTCGATCAAGAATGATCAAGAGGCCAGAATCCTGAATAGGGCAGGTGGGAAGGTGTAAGATGCAGGTGGGACTATCATAGAAAGGAACCATTGGTCAATGGAGTCGAATGTCTGGGTAGGGAACATATTGCAGGAGGTAAAGAATGGCGTAAATTTGCAAACAGAGGCAAGATAGTCACTGATCTTGCAATCAGGAGATATTTAGTAGGTGATTAGTAGATGAGAGGGAACAATCCATCACGCAGAGCACTATAGTATGAATTCTGTGTAACTTTAGAAGAAAGCTTAAATGAATATCTGAAACAACAGACGGAGCATAGCATGTATGAATTCCAAACAGTTATACACTTATTTCAGACATGAAATAAATTAACAAAATGGAATGAAAACAGGATGAACATTTCACGTAAGGAAATTACATATTGAAAGAAACAACGACACAGGAATCTATGCCTTGAAAGGAAATCCTTCCTCTGCAAATTTATTCATAATATGGAAACCAGAGACTAATTACAATGGAGAGCCTCATCCCTTGAAATTTTCCCAGCCAACCCCTATCTCCCTCTATTGGGAATGTATTTATACTATTTCATTGTTGAGATTATTCTCCGAAACAAAACCTAAAAATTGTTTCCAGTCACAATCAGACACTAACAGTTCAGAGAGTGGAACTATTGCCACAATTTCCAAATATGAAAAAACATTATGGAGTAAGTGGGAACACTCATCCTGGGTGACAGCCTGACGTGCTCGGCTACTGTTGTGGATTCTGAGTATGACGCCTTTCTGTTTTTTTTCAGACAAGTCACCATTTACTCGGCTTTGGACCTCTAAGATGGCTTGTTGAGTCAGCATAGCACCATTTTTCTATCCCAAGTTTGTGTTTTCACCATCTTCAAAGGCATCTTTCTGCATGGACACAAACTGGCAGGGCAGTTTGCATCTTTCCCCTTCTCAACCACATCCGCAGCCCCCTCCCTCTCTAGGTAACACTATTAGACATGGGGTCTAGAGGAAGGGTCACATTGCTCTTAGCGAAGGCAAGCCTTTGTAATGGCTTGTCATTCTTGTACTCCTCACTTCCCGTGAGGTGGTCTCTCCCATAGGAAATATGGTGGAGCATACCTCCACCATCCCCATCACCTTTGGCAAGTGGAATTCACAAACAAGGCTATGTAGGCATTGGACCCCTGATGCTCCCATCCAAACAACTGCTCCTACAGAGTGCATCCCAGGACTGTCTCCTTGTGTGGAGTCTTTGGAGGCAGTGATGGTATCAAGGGCTCCTGGAAAAACACCTGTGGGAAGTGAGTTCCCAAGAAATGTGCCACTAGAGGTGCGGGCATCTAAAGGTGGGTGTATCTCTCAAAATTCTTCATGTATGGGCCCCGATGGCTAGTGTCATCCTTGGCATGGAACACCAAGGCAATGGGTAAGTGTGGAAATTTTCTCACCAACAATCAGCACACCCAGACAGACAAGCTTTTCGAACCAGAATGCCATTTCCAACTCCTCGAATCTCTATGGCCTCGCAACAAAATGAAAACTCAGGGTCTAGAAGTATGTTAGCTCATTCCCAACATTTCAAAGACAATATATATAAGGCTTCAAGACTGAACTCTGTAATTACTGTTAGCATTCTCGCACACCCTACCATCGAGTGTATTTGGTGTCGACATGTGTGAGGGTGCGGGCAGAGTGATTTTTACCTGTTGTGGATTTAGTCACGTCGCTTCATCAGATGTGGTACCTTACCGTTTGTTGTGGGAAATATTTTTGGGACGCCACCTAGCGCAATTGATCCATGCTACAAAGCACATGGAGTGGACGTTCTCATGCTCTTTTTCTCTTGTGACATAGAAATAGAATGGTCTCCCCCATCATGTTGGCCTTGCCCCATGCGAAGAGTGGATTTGTCGATTACTTTCCTCATTTTGGCATGCCAAATTACATAGAGGCCGCCTGTCCTGAGGTGATATGGTTCTGCCACATGGATGATTCCATTTGTACGCATGCTACAAATGGCATCTGGGGGATCAATTAATCTGCCGGGAGGCATGCATGGGAATGTATTTTCTACCATCATATATGCGCTTGATGTGATACTTATAGCCTTTTCAGCCCTCCGATTTGGGAGTCTCTCACATCTGTCGCCCAGGTTTCTTTAACTTTTGCCACCAATTACTCTTTCTTGGATCTAGAAAGAAGCTTTAAACCGCAGTGTGTTTCTTATCCGTCGATGGAGATCGACCTCTCCATGCAACCGTTGATCGGAGCGGACCCTACCACCTTTCATGAATTGAGACCCTGACCTCGTCCATGCTAGTTTAGATTGTGAAATGAACCAAGACCGTAGATCTATCCTCTCCTTTGTTGTGGCCATTGATCTTTGCAACCGGTACCACTTTTCATGATTTGGAATCACGAATTTATCCGCACAAGTTTGGATCACGAAATCAGCAAAGGCCATAGATCTACTCCTACTCCCATCTCTACCTTCAGATATTTCCTCCTTTTAACCTGTTTCACGATTTTGGAAAGTTCCTTCTACCGAGCATGTTTTCCCAGTCAAACCTCCTTAGGCCGTCGATCAGGCTTCACCTGGATCTCGGCCTTTCATTGCTTGTTCCTTTTAACAAGCTTCGCAAATATCCAACTTAGGTATTCCCTTTCATCTTTCGGCCTGCGGGATCACACTCCATCGTCGATCTTCTTCGTTGTGCTTCTGGATCATCGATCTATGACACCTCTTTATCCCATCTTCGCTGCTGCAATGCCTTGACCTTCAGAAGGATCTACCACTGTAGATCAAGCCCTCTTCTTCCTCTGACGGTCTCAGCTGATGGAAACTGTCCATTGGATAAACTGAAGGGTGTATGTACAATTCACCCTTGAACAGGACCCTTCTGAATGCTTCCCGGCCTATAACTCGACTGTTGCAAATGGAGTGCTAACACCATACTTGGTCATCTTAATCTGTCTTTGTTGTGCTGCTCGATGCTCGATGTTCCAGAGGATAATTTTCCTGTAATTGCTTAGACAAGATCATATTGTAATTACAGCCTTTTTAATCTGAATTTGCCTTTTTTTGTTGTGCTACTTGATGTTCTAGAGATCATTTCCCTGCAATTACTAAAATTACTGAGAGAGGCTTGTATTGTTTTTAAGATTCATCCCATCGATCCCGGGAGAAGGAGCTTTTTTTATAGCCGACTTTTACATGAGGAACATTACATAACGTTACAACATCTCCCTCATAATCGGAAATAATATTTATAGCACATTTACATGAGGAATGTTACATAACGTTACAACATCTCTCTCATAATATTTATAGCCAACATTTACATGAGGAATGTTACGGAACGTTACATTACAAGATCTCCCCCATACTGGGCTGTAGAGCGCCTCTCGACACAATAAATATGAAGTGTTATTTTAAAACCAGCGTAGATCCAAATCCTCTATCAAGCACCGAGAGGGATCATTCTAAAGAGTGAAATGTGTAATTATTATTTTTCAATGTTTGTGTATGAATTAGACTAATCAAATCCACTCAAGAATTAGAGAGATTCACTGACCAATCATTCTCAAGAATGAAATGTGCAATTAATTTTTTCAATGTCTTTAGATTAGTTCATTAGTGGGGAGGTATACCGTCCAATTCCTCACGTAAGACATGAGCAATGAGATGCTTCATTTTTTATTTTTTGAGGACAAGTTAGATATTAATATTATGATTTTTTCATTAAAAATCATTTTAAATTAATAATATTTTAGATATTAATATTGCATTACATAGTGTTAATAAAATAAAATAAAAAACATATTAGATAGTAAATTTATTTTTTAAATCAAATCGCTTTAAAACCATATATATATTATATTGCTCTAAAATGATTTATTTTTTATTAATTAAAATTATATTAAACAAATGAAATAAAACGAAACCATTTTTATAATAAAAGTAATGATTTGAAATATTTATAATTTATAATTTTAAAATTGAGCTCTGGGTTTCCAAATCGAAAGGTCGCATGTCCAATGGTTGTTTCTTCATGTTAATTAAACCTATGTATCAGGACACTTGCTTATAAAATTATATGTATCTGCACATTTGCTTATTATTTTTATCTATTTTTCTTTAAACCTTACTGGAAATAACCTTGTATATAAGTTTCAGTCGACAATGATAGATATATATAATACGTCCAGATTTGAGATGGCGAATTTGCACGTTTCAGTCAGTAGTGATGGATATATATGATACATCCAAGTCAGTAGTGATGGATATATATGATACATCCAAATTTGAGATGGGATAATTTGTAGAAAATTAGGATTTATATGGCTCTTACATATCAAAAAAAGGCAAAATATGATTTGTTCCAGTTACGCATTTGATTAGGATATATATGGCCCCTACATATCAGGAAAAGAAAAAATGAGATTTGTTCGGGACTCAAAATATAGAAAGTGAACTTATTTATTTTTTATGAAGTTAGCCATTACTTAAATATGACCCTTACATATAAAAAAAGATGAAATATGATTTGTTCAAAAGTCAAAATATGGAGAGTGAAAATAATTATTAATGTATATAAAAAAAAGAAAAAATATGATTTTTTCAAAACTCAAAATATGGAAGGTGAAAATAATTATTATTGTATGAAGTTAGACATTTACTTAAACCCTATTTGAAATCAAGTACCTGTACATTTTAATCGACTGTGATAAAAACATATATTATAGGTTACGTACCTATTCCAAGAAAAAGTATCCCCATAGTATTGTGAATACTATTGCGCTAAAACTGCAATGACTTATGAACGTTCAACAACTGAATGCATGTGGTTCTCTTTCGATCAAAGTAGGATGGGCACTATTGTTTCGTTGATATTGTGGCTCAGTAAGTAGAGAACGGACTATGAATTACAATTTTTGGTTGTTTATTGTAGAGATTTTTGGGGAAAAGGTTGTGGCAGCCAAGAAGAAGAAGAGAGACGCATGTTATTTTTAGTTTTTTTTGTCTCTGGTTACTAAGTGAAAGGTTTTTTTGGTCTTGCAAAGGGTCTCTGAAAGGTGAGAAGTGCATATCCTCTCCTTTGGTTGTGCTTCCTGATGTTCCAGAGGACCATTGCCAAATTTAGCCCATCCATCCCCGAAGAAGAGATTTTTTTATGTTCTTGTCTTTAAACTAATTTATATATTGTTGTTGGATTTATTTTGGGGGATAATTAAAATTTTTATTTATTACTTTTTACTTAATTGCTAATAAATGGATTACTTTTTAACTTTAAATTTATTAATTTATACTTTTTAGAAGTAAAAAGTAATGTTACATAACACTTTACAACATTGCATCATAATCCGCAAGTAAAAATTAAAAAGTAACATTACAACATCTCCCTCATAATAAGAAATATTATTTATAGCCGACATAACGTTACAACGTTACATAACATTACAAGATCTCCCCCATAATGGGCTGTAGAGTGCCTCTCGGCGCAATAATATTATTTTATATTTATTTTTTTAACTTTTTAATATTTGGCTTTATGTAATAAAATAATGGTCACTAAAGAATGTTTCATAAAATCAAAATAGCATACATTAGACTTTGATAGATAAAACCATATATAAATGAATGAAGAACTGGAATAATATGGTATGAAGACCTAGAGCATCATAGACATGTAGCAATGTTCACCCTGTTGGAATTTAGGACCCAATGCAAAGGATTTGGCAAAAAGGTTAAAATTTTGGCTGGACCATTTTGGCGCTTTCACCCAAGAACAAAAAAAATAGTAATAAATACGCTAATCTATGGAGAAAATAGGTTGACCTGGTGGATACAAGGAACTCAAGGATTTGGAAAAATATACTACTGGACTTTACGACATAAAAAATTAGGGTCCCTCTTTGCATATGTACTGCCATAATCTAAATTTTTGTATGGAGTAGATCCTTGTACCAACACAAAGGAAGAATCTGTTTCATTTTTTAACGATCTTGACATGAAAAGAGAACTCTGCTCATGGGAACCTGTTTCATTTTGACACAATATTGAAAATCTATGCTCAAAATGTCATTTCATGGTTTAGTGAGCTCAAAAATAAAAAGAGAGTATGCTCAAAATGAGTCCCATTGATGGGTTTTTTCCAATATGATGTCCAATGGTTGGTACTTTCCCCCGGTATAACTATCAAGTAGCTTAATTCCAACATAATATAAATAGGTTGGATACAAAAGAAAAGACTTACAATAATGCATCATCTCCCTAGATTGTTAAACTACTTGAATGCCAAACTTTCCTACCTCAATAATGAAGGTAATCCTTGCCTTGTAAATTCTCTTACGATTAGTTGTACCTATAAATGATACAAAAGTGAAAGAAACAAGATAATTCAATGATCTATAGCAATGATCAAGGAGAAAAGTAATGACTAACTTAGATCAAGTACAAAGAATTCATGGGAAAGGTGAACATATTTGTATTAACAGAAATAGAGAAGAAAACAACAACCAAATCCTTGATGCTAAAGCTTTGTCCTCCCAATGTCTTTGACTCACTTTCACACACTCTACAAACTCTAGAAATATCACTCACAAAGCCACACACTTTTCCTCATATGCCAATAATGATTCTAGCAACATAGAGGTGCTCTCTTTGTCCTCCTCTATCATGATCCATGAAGCTTGTATATATAGGCCAAAGAGGGGCCAAAAGGATTTAAAATCTTTGGGAGGAAGGTGAGGGATCATCCCTAGAGACTAGAGGTATGAATGCCACCTACTACATATAGTTGGGATAAGCCTCCACGGGGATTTTATTCTCGAAGGTTCTCAAAACCTTCTCTTTTTTCCATTTTAATAGGTTTGACACTCTTTGTGCACTAGCACGAGGCATCGTCGCTTCCTGTCAATGGACAATGAGTGTCACCGACGCTCTATGTCATTAGGAAAGAGTCATCAAGAAAGGATGACGCTCTATTTCATAAAGAAAAGGGTGCCAGGCCTCCTACAATTGAGCAAAAATATCCTCCAAAAGATGGTTTGGCTCTAGGAACTTTAGGGGATTAAGCAAGGTACCAGTTTTCAAGTGTAACAGTTCTTGGTTAGTTACTAGGGATTGGATACCATTATAGGAATGAAGCTCTATCCAGGGATGAGATGCATTCTCTAGGAGAAGGGAGGTACTTGGTTAGTTACCAAGTAGTTGACATTGGTCAACTTGATGCAGCATGGGGATGAGGCACCTAGTTAGTTACCAGGTCATCACTAGAAGCCCTAGTTTGGGTCTAGGAAAGTGATGTAATCCTCTCCTTGGTAATTGGGCTATGGGGCCTTCTCAAAATACTGGCCACCCCTTGTTGAAGTACTGTAATGTCCCCAAAAATTGAAAAAAAAAAAAAATATTAGGCTCAAAACTACCTATGTTGGACATTATTTTAACTTGTGCGGAAAATGCCGTACTTTGTTTACTGTGTTGTAAAGTCGTAAGTTGTTCTTACGTTGTACTTTCACATTTCTTTATGTGGTTATTTAATGTATGCTTATGTTGTCGTGGTGTTGCTTACTATCTTGATCTATGGTTACGAATTTACATGTATGTTAGTTAATTTGATTACATACTCATTGATTATAACGTTTGATAATTTGTTGTGTAAGCATTCTGACTTAACTTTGTTATTGGAAGAAGGGGTGGAGTGGAAAGACTAGTTTCCCTTCGGAGTCTCCAACCAACCAATAAAGAAGTAGTAGTTGGGATGCCCGCTCAGTTGGTACAAATGCTAACAAAGGATTTTGATCTGGACCGGCGAATTGTACATTCTGTGCTACTATTATATAAGATAAGGGGGTTTCGTAACTACCTAAGAGGTAACTAATTTCTACTTGTCACACTGGGATTACTTACTTCTTATGAACTAATTCATTTCTTTCCATTTTGTGTGCAGGTGCACTTAGCTACGGAAACTGTTACAGGCCATGCTGTCTATTTCGTCACTAGCGCTCAGTTCTACAAATCTATCCTAGTGAAAATATGAAGGTTGTTGGACGATACTTATACCAGGCTGTATGGCTTACTATCCTATGTTGCAATGGTTATTATTGTTATTATTATGGACTCTATGTTAGTGATTGGGTCACTACTACACTTTATTATTTACATGGCACATACTCACTTATGGTATGAAGGCTTTGAAAAAGGGTTTATGTTTTAACAAGTCTTTAGTGTAGGATTTTAATAGTAGGTGTAAGTTTGTAAAAACCTTGGCCTATAGTCCTCCATGGAATATTTCATATGCCATGTACTTATGGATTAAACCCTATGTAATTCGATGCATACTTGGGGTTTGTAATGCACGTTGTTTTTGGGTAAAGTTCAAAGGTTTCCATGAACTATACAATATGGGATTAGAAAACGTTAATGGAGGCTAGGGTGGCAACATAAGTACACTTTGGGAAATGTGGAATCCAAGCTCAAGGCTTGGGATCATGCTTTGGTTTAGTCATTCACATCGTAGATGTGTGAGCTCTGCCTATGTGCTGTGTGGTGGTGTGTAACTTCAATGGTTTGGCTGTGAAGATAGGTACATGACCATCTTTGGTTTAGCAGTGTTTCTTGTCTGTTCAATTTGGTTATCATGCGTACTCCTCATCGTGGCCTCTACTTTTTGTTGCAGGTTGCAGGGTGTGACGAAAATCGTGGGTAGCTCTGAGGAAAAACCATAGCCATTTGGGTAATCTTGTTGTAACAAGTTTTTAACTTGTTCCTTCATTTTCTTAGTTGTTGTGGCATAGTTAATACGCATCGTGGGTTGAATGATTGGCTCTGGTTTCTAATGGTTGTATTTTGAGAAGGGGTATATTTGAAATATTAAAGAGTGAAGCGTCAATGACATGCTAGGACTTGGGGTTTTGCTTGTGGGGTTTTATTGCCTTCAGGATAATGTATTCGGATTTTGGTAATGAGAACTCTTTGTGGAAAATTTGATCGGGTGATTCTTGACAGGCTCTACGCAATGTAAATAAGTTTATATTTATGGGTAATGGCAACAACACCATTTCTTGCAATGGTGCAAGGGCGAGGTTAAAATACGGTGTGAATCTTTAATTGTTTTCATAATGATTATGTTTATATATACAAACAGTATTTGCATACTGTGTTGATTTCGTAGTTATAATTCTTATTAATGGACTGTGTGGATTCGCAAGTTCTAGTTCAAGTTCTTTTATGGAAACATGTTGACAGCATTGTTGGCTTTGGGGACCATGCCATATGTGGCATTGGCGTTCCTGCCATTAGAGCTGCGATAGTAATTGGAGATTTGCATTATTGTTTTAATGGATTAAACTTGTTTTATGGTTAAACCTTTATGTTAATATGTGAGAGTCGTGACAGGGTGTAACCCTTCAACAGTGTCGTTGCTATTCTTATAACGTTGACAGGGTTGCGTTAATGTTTAAAGGCTCTGTTAGTAGATAGGATTGAGGGCCATGGTTACAGTGGGTAATTTTATCTGGGTCTTTCGACCACTGTGTAGAGATTAAATGTATTTTAATTTACAGAGTGTGTAATTATAGCATGGCTTTAATATTGGAATGCTACAACGTGAGATAGCAACCAAATATCGAATCCTACAGGATTCGACACTCTGACTTGTAAATAAACAGACCCCACAAGAATCGATCCAGGATCATTATGGTTGTAAGGGTTTGTAGATGTAAGGATTCGATTTGGGCATAACGCCTACAGGAATCGATCTTGTGACCTTTGTGTATTTATATTTATGTTTTTAATGAATGTTGTACATAGTATTATGGTTTATTTATTACGTGGGTATTTTCGTTATGGCATGTGATTCTTGTAATGTAGTTTGTAAGTATTTAAAGGATTTGATTTATTATGCATGCAATGGATTTATCATGTTGATAGTTTCTTTACTGCTTACGATTTCGTGGATGTAGTTGGTATATTAAATATGTGGTTTGATTTAATGTGGATTATTGGTAAAGCATAAATCGTGGACCATTAAGTGGTCTCGATACTTGGACTGTTGATTCGATTCATGAATTATTTGGTTAATGGGAAAAGATATTATTTAACCTTGGTTCTTCATAGACATATATACAGACCCTAAGAGGTCTTCAATGGTTTTTATTTTATCTTTAATACTTTGAATTGATGATTATTATTAAGTATATAATAATGGGTTTATAATATTGTTTAATTAGAATACGGTTTTTTTTATACTTAATGTGATATAAATGATTTATTTATTAGGTTATGTTTACTATACTTTAGTTAACTGTATTTTATATTTATATTTTGTTTATAGCTTAACCTGAGTTAAAATTTTATTCATAATTGTAGTTCTGCTAGAAATATGGAATCTGCCAGTAGAGTTCATACGTAAATAAACATATAGGCTTTGTTAGAGTAATTCCTAGGTTTTTAGGAAAACAATGTTTAAGCTGTAAATAAATGCAGAACTAAGTATAGCAGAAATAAACCCTAAATATTTCTTAAACAGGAATTAATTTACAGACATAGGGTTTATAAATAAAATGTAAACCTTAAAGGTTTTGACAGGGAAAACAATTGTAAACATAAGGTTAGAAATATAAATAAACACTTAGATATTCTAACCAGAAATTATACTTAGATAATGAATGAGCCGAATAATTATTCGCTCACACAATGAATTCACCAAAAGACTCGGTAAATCAAATAAGCCATAAGACAAGTATATATTAATGATAAGATAAGAGATGATATGTTACAATGGCGGCCCTACCTTAAATATGGCTTGGGCATTTGATGTTGAGGAGATGCCTCATTTCATAACTTAAATTAGTTAAGCTAATTATTAATTATTTAATTATTATCTTATTTTATGTTCATTACATTGCCACTCTCTTAGAAAGGCTTTGTCCTAAAATCCTTATAATGTTGTCGCGTCGTTCTTTGCGATGTCATGGCTGATGAAACATGTTGATATGAACTACTAAGTGTAGAGCATAACTTTCGATATGTGGATGGCTCAATCCATCCTAAATTGATTTGTTGTTGACTGTTGGGATTCCCTACTGATATGTCGTCAGGAGCTTTGATCATATTAGTATCATTATCTGTCGACATTTCCCACTTTTTAGAATATCAGTTTTTATGGTTGGGGTGTCGATAGGGAATTTTCACAATGTCATTTTCTTTTATGAGTGTCATCTTTTGAGCATTGATCTGAGTTTGAAGTTGTATTTTCATCCCTTGAGGTTTTAAGGTTTCATTTTGTATCTTTTCCAACTTGCTTTCCAACTGCACGTAATCGTTTTGAAACTTCTTAATCACTTCTACTTGCGCTTTTCTGTCTTCTTCAGACTTATTAAGTTGTTCCTTAAGATATTTGTTATGACTTCTGATGCAACTATTTTATTCTTGCTTGTCTAGAAGTTTCCCTTCAATGTATTCTGTAGATTGTTCTGTCTTCTGAATATTTTTCAACTTCTTAATTTTTGTGACTAGTGTTTTGTTATGATTCCTTAATCTGAAAATTTCATTGAAATGGTTGGATAGTGTTTTATTACTCTTTACGATCTCGAGCTTGTGTGCCTTTTTAGAGTCATCATTTTTTTGTTGAAGAACTTTTGTCTGTTGTCGACATTGGCTGACCTCTGATTCTTGACTTTCTAACTTATGTCGTATCTGCGTCAGTTCTTTATCCTTGTCACAAATGATTTTGTTCAAGCATATTATTTCCGTTTCGTAATCGTTTATCTCTTTCTTTATATCTTGATTTTTAACTCTCTGGTTGAAATCATTTTCGGTTTTTAATTCTTCAATTTGCACAAATATTTTTTCTATATGATTTTTGTTGTTGGAAATGTTTTTTTCGTTGTATTTTTTTTCTATCTTATGTATTTCAATTATAACTTCCAAGTTTTTATTCCTGTCGCGTAAATCTTAGTTGTCTCTTTGATAACACTTTAACTTGGCTTCTAATTTCTCTATTGGTAGACGCAAACCAGATTCCATGATCTCTGATTTCTTAGACAATAGATGGACGTCTGGACTATAAATGGTCTTCGATTTTCTTCAATTCTGTTCTCTTTGTGTTAGGTTAATTGACCCTTTTTTTCAAAATTAATAATTATTTTAATAATATATATATATTTTTTATAATAATAATTATTAATTGATTAATTATCCTACACAATGGCGGAGTGACTCTCTGAAATGCAACTAGGGTTTCCCTAGCCGTTGCCTCCCTTGCTATGCAGAGCCGAGTTCTGGCTGGTTCATTGGCTGCCGCCTCTCCTGGTGTCTCAGTGTGGGGTTCCCTTTGGCTGTCGCTTCTCCTCATGGTTTCAATGTCATTTTTTATCTGGAAATGGGATCTCATTCCCAACTCACCACCTTCAAGGCCCTTATTCAAGCTGTCGCTTCTCAGGCACCTTCTCACACTTCATCCAAGTTTGTGAAAAAGATGGACAAGATCCCTTCTCTGGAGCTCTCTCATACGGATCCATGCCAGAAAGCACTCACCCTCTCTGAGAAATCCCTCATTGGTAAGTTCACAGGGTTATGGCCTAGGCCTAAGGCAGTGGAGCTCTAGATCGCAGAACATTGGAACCCTCTTTTGCAAGGACAGGTCTCTCTCTTTGTAGTTGGATGAGGGTTTTTTTTTTCCCATTTTGGAATAAAGAAGAAAGAGACCTAGTCTTTTGTTTGGGTCCTTTCTTCATGGGCTCGATAGGTCTATTCCCAGCCCCATGGTCTCTAGGGTTTAACCCAGAAGTAGAGATCATAGCCGCTCCAGTCTGGGTAAGAATCCCTAAACTCCCTCTTCATCTTTGGGGGAAAAGCACTCTAACTGACATTGGTAATAAGCTAGGACGCTATCTAGATAGTGCAGAACCAAAAGGGGGTCAGTTCAGATGTGCTCATATCTGTGTAGAGGTGAATCTACAAAAAGGTCTCCTGGAGGCCCTAAAGCTCACATTAGGAGAATGGAGCCACATTCAAGAACTGGATTACGAGCAGATCCCATTCAAATACAACTTCTGTCATGTATATGGCCACTTTTCCAAAAGCTACCCCAAGCTTGTAGAATCACAGAAACCAACAAACCTCCCATCTTCTAAATAAATAGAGTTCCAGACTATTACTAATTGACGTCGTCCTCCTCGGCGAAAGGAGCCTCAAGCTTCTCAGCACAAGGTTTCTCCTAAAGATCATTCTCCTCTTGCAGATACTCCACGGTTGGAAAACAAAAATATTTTTGAAGCTCTTCAGGAAGATGAAGCACAAGAATCTAAAGTTGCGTATGTCTCGAAGTAGGGCATCCCGGGTCCCCTTGGCTCCTTGGAGACAGCTGAACAAGCTTCTCCAAAATCTACTTCTTCAAGTTCTAAGAAAGACCACAGCCCATGCAATATTGGCATCCTTGGTCCCTTCGTCAGAGGGAACCTCTGAATCCGAAGATTTTTCAACTCCTTCTCCACCCCTCACTAGAGGGCGAAAGACAAACAAAGAACATAGAGAAAAGGAAGCAGCCTCAAACATCATATTGGGCTCCCAGAAGAAATTGGACCCTTTCATTAAGGGGCATTTCTCCTCTCCACCTAATTTATGTTTTGTTTTTGTATTCTTCTCTGCTCACAATTCATGAGAGTCTACTCTTGCAAGCAATCTTTTTCTCGGAATAGCATCAGAAGCATTTGGGATTCACTTCTCAAAGCACTCATAAGAAGGATGACTGTTCTGATAGAGGGCATCAGCCTTCTTTTTTTGAATTCCCCTTTGTAAGCCTGGCTGGGCTACAGCCATTTTTAATCAATAAAAAAATTTCAGTTTCTGTTAAAAAAATTTATTAATTGATTAATTAATATTAATATTATTTATATTTTTATAAACTATGTATATATATACACTTTTTTTTTTAAATTTTGAAATGTTTATAGTAATAAATATTATTATTTAATAATAATTTTATTATTATATTTTTTTTAAATTGCAGGAATTAAAATTGTGAGTAATGAGGTGAGATGAACCGATGGGGCTTAAGGAGAAGAGGAGCGTCAATGGAGGAGAAACTATGCGCATGTTGGAGAGACTACATTGTTGGCAGGAAGCAAGGTAGTTGTAGGTGGAGGTGGAGGAGAATGGGTGGATGAGCTATGGGGCAGCGTGGAGTGTGGAGGAAGCAAGGAAGTGGATGCACGTGAGGAAGAAAAAGGTGGGATGAGGATGTGCCTAGGAAGGGATGGCAGCTGGGAAGTCAAACAAAGCGGGGAGATTCGTGGATGGGTGATGGCAGAAGCATGGAAGGGTCTGCGCGTGGATAGGGCGCAGCAGCTAGAGGAGCTACGCAAGGGGGCTATGCAAGGCTGCCCAGGTGGGAGGGCATGTGAGCAAGGCGAGCAGCGGAAGGCAGAGCAGCGGGAGGGTGGAAGATGGAGGATGGGAAGATTCCGAGCATGGATATGTGGGGTTGGGAGGCTGAACGTTGATGTTTGAAGGGGGATGATTGGGACTGGCGAGTAGGTGCACAAGGCAGAATGGGGGATGGGAGAAGTCGAATGGAGGATGGGAGAGGATGTGCTTGCGGTGGTGTGGTGTGGCAGCGTGTGAAGTGATGGTTGAGGAGCTTGTGCACATAGCATAATTGTGGCGTGAGAGAGGGGGCGCATAGATGGAGGTCAAGTAGTTGGAGGAGAATGGGCAGCACAACAACGTGTGGGGTGAAGGAGATGTGAGGAGCAACCGGGTGAATTTGAATCTTCTTCCTTTCAATTTGAAATCTGAAAATGGCCAAAATCCAAGAGTGGTCAAAGACCAAGTGTACAGAGAAACTCTAAAGTGGATAGCCAAGGGCCAGAGCATGGGAACAAATGCTTTGATAACAAATGAGCCGAATAGAGATGATATGTTACAATGGCGGCCTTTCCTTAAATATGGCTTGGGCATTTGATGTTGAGGTGACGCCTCATTTCATAACTTAATTTAGTTAAGCTAATTATTAATTATTTAATTATTATCTTATTTTATATTTGTTACAATGAAATAGGAAATCAAGAGCCTCATACCTGAAAGGTGAAGCTATTCCAATGGTTGAAACCTACACACTCAATTACCCACCATTAACAATTCATATGCAAATATGACCTCTGTATAGAAGACCGACTCACTTGGAAACTACCACGTTCCACCCAACCATGACCTGGAACCGTTCCTGGTTTTAGTCTGGATCCCCCCGAGCTGGTTCCAACATGCAAGTAGCTTAGAGCTCCTAAGGTGAGGCTTCCTTAACTGGGATATCAGGTCTGAATCAGTTCTCCTTTTTCCTCTCAGGAAAATGTTCTCTAAGAACTCTCTTGAGAACAATCAAGCAGAATAATGACTCCAAAAATATGGAAGAGATCCCCAAGCCTCTCTTTGGCTTGGTACTTTATACACAAACTTTTTAGTCAAAGGGGAAGTTAAATCAAGAATCATTTGATTTCTTGATTTTAACCCTTTTTATTTAATTTAGGTACTTTAATATTTTAACTTAGGAACTTTTAACTAGTTCCTAATTGGACTTTTGTAGGTATTATAATATTTAATTTTCTTTTAGTAATAATAATAATAGATGGAGATTTTCCTTATTTCTTACATTATTAATATGATTATTATGCTTACTCTTTATACATACCATGTATAAAATATATAATAATATATTTCTTTTTAACATTTGTCTTTGGGTATCATATATTATTATCCCTAAACTTATGACACTTTCTTCATTAATTTCATCAAGTAGGTGGTTAGGTCTACTAGGCTAGGCAACTCTAAACATCCTTGCATGTCGAATTCCCTTGTATAACATGGTAGTTCTTCAGTACTTGATGAGATACAGAAATTTGATATTTCATTTAATCACTTTGTTGGGCAATAGGGCAGACCCGGGTTGTAAACCTTTACTTCGCACCAACAAAAGACCCATAGTGTTGGCCCTTTCAGCAACAACCTGCGAGCAAGCTGCAGTCTCACCTGAAACAGCTATGGGGTGCCACAGAATCAGGTTTTTGCAAGCAGAAGAGGGATATTACTGTACCTTTAGCCTTTAATAACTTATAATCAATTAACACAGAGCTCCGACATTCATGAATATAACTTCGCAGATAAAATAAACAAGCAGTGACTTGCACAACCCTTTACTGGGAATTCACAGCGAAGCAAGTATTTTAGCAGTGATCTTATTCATCAGATATATCTAGTTAATCATGCATAACAAAACATAACAAAAATAACACAAGGAACCACAACACCAGATATAACGTGGTTCACCCCCAGTGTAGGGGTTACGTCCACAGAACTGCGCTTTATTCAACTTCTTTACAAGTCACGGTTCTGATCTGCGCACTCAACAACAGATCCTTCCAAGTCCTTAAATCCATGCACACAGCTACAGGCCTCTGCGCACACAGCTGAGACTAAACCTTCTCTTACCAAATAGCCTTAGCTTCGCCTTAATTCTTCTTTCACAAAAATCCTAACCTCGCTTGTTTACACAGGTGCATATTTATACAGCACACTATTACAAAAACCATGGTCTTAAACCATGGGCACCCCAAACCCTAAACCCTGGATGTAAACCATGGGTTTATTACAATAAGAAAGTTTTCGCTTAACCCCGACACCCCTAAGACTAATTTGAGCCGTAACTCTTACAAAATTAACAAGAATATGTGGATTTACCCATCTTAATGACCGTTAGGGTGCGTGCCCCAACAGGCCCCTAAGACTCACCAGTGTCCCGTCCCCGGACGGGACACTGGTGAGTCTTAGGGGCGAACTGAGTATTTAGACTGCTAGCCTTCCAGCGGACTGAGCTTCGCTGCGAGGACGACGAACTGAGTATTTAGACTGTGCATGATGTCATCCGTTGCTTTCTCCTTTTCCACCAACTCCTGCAATACTGTGGATGATACTTCGTTGGCGTTTTCCTGTGCGAATGCATTGTATTCCTTTAGAATTTTGAACTGGATATCCACCGCAGTACTTAGTTCCAAAGCCTCACTGACAAGTGGCTGTATAGAGCTTTCCAACTCTGTTACTTTCACCCTGCATGACTCAATTTCCTACTGGAGTTCCTTGCTGCGCTTTACTTTCAACATTTTCTCCATAAGGGGCAAGGTTCTTATTTCTGCTTTTACTGTATCCAGCTCTACCTATCGATGTTTGATGGTGTATTGCAGCTGTCCTATCTCTGGATGTTCCTGAAGGGTTTTCCAAGCCTCGACACTGTCTCCAAGCAACTTTGCTGCGCTGCCCACTAGATATGAAATTTTTGCTGCTGACGCCTGAATGTCCGCACGACGTTGTTCTTTAACCTCAGGTGGAGTTTCTGGAGGGATACGCAGTTGGAGCTACGTGATCCAAGCCTCATGTTCTGCTTTAAGCTTCTTAATTTCATTGCAAGACTACTGCGCATAGTCTTTCATCCTGCCTAATCTTTGTTTAGGCTCCTCCACCAGCTGTACGTCAAAGTCAGGAAGACTTCGACACGCTTCATCCAAAAATCGGACCAGTGTAATTCGTTTGCATTCTGCCTTCCTCTTTGTCTGCTCCGCTGCCTCCAGCTGCTCTGCAAGGATGTCATTCTGCTTCCTGGTATCATCCAACTGTTTTGTGAATAATGGTCTCGGGCATGGGTTTCCTTTGCGATAGCTGACTGGCAGAGATGTAGTTCTAATATGGACATTTTGGTGTAATCAATTCCTACTGTCATGCTCATCTCTGCGCGGGATGCTGCATCAGTTATGATGAGGGTAGCGGTGGATACTTGGCCCTTGTTTTCTCGAGTTGACCATTGCCTTAGGTCGGGCTGCGCGCTTACCGGGGTACTGCTGGCTACAGTGGCAGTCACCGACTATGCTGCTAAGTCCTTCAGCTCCGATATGTATTGTGTGACACCATTGATGGCATCCAAATGCGCAGCGGCAAATTCTGACCATTTCTTAGTAAGGACTTCTGTGGACTTCGACAAAGCCACATCAAGCTCTTCGCTTGTCAAGCCGGGTGTATCATCGACATTCTTATCCTTGGACGCCTTTGTTTTCTTTCGATGTTGCAGTTTGTTTACTTCCTCTACTTCTGGTGCCTTGCGCTTCTCCTGCCTATTAGGATTTGGAGTAGTTTTGACCGAGTCCTGTCCTTCTTCTTTATCAGTTTTGACTTCTCCACCCTGGTTTCCATCATGCTGCTGTGACTCAGTCTGTTCTTCACTATCTTCCAGGGGACCTTGCTGCTACGTGTGACTAGGGCCTGCGCCCATATTGGTAACTATGGGAACCAGATAATGAGGTTTCTTTCCTACATATTTCAACCAATCAGCCGGCTAGTGCTGAACTACTGCCCAGATATCACCCTTAGTGACTACATATGGTAGCTTGAACCATTGATGCTTTTGATCTGCGTGAGCCTGGATGAAAGTATAATGCATGTCGGCGCTGAAGGTGGCTGCGCCGTCATATTGAGAGAATAGCTCATTACTGAGCCGTGGTTTTTTTGATATCTCATACTGGATATTCATCATATAAAAGGAAAATACATAATTTGTCATCTGTTGATGTACTTTATCCTATGAAACCCACAATGATGCGTACCTGGCTGTGCCAGTCATGTGTTCTGGTGCATCAGGAAACTGTGCCTCTATAGGTTCTTGCCACCCTACTAGTGCGATGAGGATGAGCAACCATGAGTAATGGAAGGGCCTACCCTTCTCCTGCGCATCGTGAGCATCTTCCAGGAACTCCCTCGCAACATACGCTGCCCAATTGTAGCTGTAACCTTCGGCATAGTTTATAGCGATTCTGATAACCGGGGCAGGTACTTCAGTTGGTCTGCACTTCTGTATGACTTTGCACGTTAAGAGCTCAGCTGCAAAGCGAATTTGATGTTCCTGAATCGCAGAAGTGTGATACCCACGTTTTCCCTTCGTGAGGCCGAAGCGTTCCTTCATGGTTTGTGCGAGCTTCATATCCTCATGCTTCGAGGGGAACTCTGTCGCCGGGTCAGGCCCTGTTATTGGTAAGCCATTGATCCTTTGAATGAGCTCGCCATTCATAGGAATTTTCTTGTCTCCTATCCATAGGTGGTCGTCATGAACTAGGGCTAGTAGCTGCTTGACTACTATGGTCACCTGTGGGCCGTGACCAAAATGGGGAACATCAAGCATCTTCAGCAAACCAGCTTGATCCAAGCTGGCAGCCCACTGTTTGACTTCTAATAGTGTCGCCCCGGTCTCATCGTACTTGACAAAGTGCAAATACGTTCCTGGTGTGAACTGTGGAAACTTGTCACAATCGCTTGTATCATGGTCGGCATACTTAAGCCAGTCTATCTTTCCTGTCATGGTCCCAACCAGCTGCACACCCGGTGGTAGTGAAGGGGTGCTTATCGTGAACTGCTTGTTCCGTCAAGGTGGTTTAACTTCGGGTCGAAGAGGTGGGATATATGGTGGTCGCCATGGGGCAATATTCTCCTCTGTGTCACTTGGGATTTCTGCTGAACCAGTCGGATCCATTCCAGGATCCTCTGATGTTTGCTCGAATTGTTTTTGTCGATCTTCATTTCACTTAGAACGAACTTCTTGCTTGAACTGTTTCCTGGCAGACCGCGTTTGCATTGGTGGAGTCGGTGCTGGTAGATTCTCTGCACGGGTTGCAGGTCCAGGTGGGCGGGCGAAAATGTGCTGCAGACCCATCTGTTCAAATTCTCTCAACAAGTCCTGAAGTTCTTGCTTAGCGGACATGGGTTTAATCGTAAAACATAAGAAAATACGGAATGCACTTTCCCCATGCTCAGGTGACTTTTTATGCAATCCAACGACCACATCGGCCATAAATGTGCATTGAAGGTAGAAAATCTGATAGAGATCCGATTTCCATGGTGCTAGATTTCGGCGGATATCACTAGGACAGGCATTTAAGACAATTAAAGTATCGACGCCGTCAAGTTGGCATAGTTCCAATGGTTGGATTTTGGGCTGCGACACAACCGGTACTGTAGCTGCGTCACAATAAGAACCTTCTTCGACATACCCTGGTAGATGCTACGACCAAGTGGTGAGCTTCGATCCTTTCACTTGTTGTGTCACCAAACTAAGTCGGTACTGGGCTATTTCTTTGTCACGAGTCACAGTAGCATGCCAAATCCCACCCTCCATATACCGGTTCGATGCTACGGGTACCTGGATATGTACAACCTTATGAACCCAATCTATATGAGATACATGTTTCCATGCTTCGTAACAGTGTTCCAAGTATTCCTGCGGGCTCCTCTGCCCCTTCTTCCAGCTGTGACTTGTCTGGAGCTGACCCCCAAATCTCAGGTAAAGGAATTTCTGACAAGCTTCCCAACTAGGAATGTGCTTTTTTCAGCTATTCCACCCTTTAGCTGTGGTGGCTCCAAATGCTGACTCCAGATTCACCATTTTCGGTGAATATTGCACAATAAGTTCTTCTGGGTCTGTCGAACCCTCACAAATGGGTAAGGCTCTTGTTTGTGAACTAATCCTTCTGAGGGACTTAGTAATTCTGGCACATCTATGTCCCTGTAGCTCATACAATCAGTTCTGCCAACTTTCTAAGTCATCCTCAAAGTCCGTCATGCAGGAGCTACCAGAATCCCAACCGTCTGTAGGAGGATCCTCATAATCTTCTTCCTTCGCGGTGATGTTATAGATCTGGTCCAACACATCCTGATCTTCATTTTTGAGTGGTTTTGTGTGCCTTTCTCCTTGAGAGGGATCCAATGGTATTATAACTCTCAAACCCTTCCCTTCAAAGGTCATCTGTCTCTTCTTGAGGTTAATGACTACAGCATTTTCCATTGCCCACTCAATACCAAGCAGGCCTGGATAGGGGTTACTGTCGTCAATGAGCTCAATAAATTCAAAGTCTGCTGCAGTACAAACTCCATCAATATCTACTTGGAAACTAGGGAATATTCCTAGGGGCACAATCTTCTGCTGATTGACTAACCTTAACTGTATGGGGGACCATTCCAGAACAGGTTTTCCCATTTGTTCCCAGGTCTGTTTGGTTAGGACATTAACTTTTGATCCTAAATCCAAAATGACATCAATCATGTCATATTCTCCTATCTGAGCATTCAATCTCATTTCCCTCCCAGTTATTCTGACTCTATTAAGGGTTTTGTCCCTACCAGTACTTTTCTGAGGTTCACAGGAAGCAATCACTTTTTGCAATTCCTCTAAAGCATTTTGATTCCTTAATAGTTTCATACAGCTCTGTAAAACGGAAGACAGTGTACCTGCTTACCCGTCGAGGCTTCTTGCGGCTACGACTGCTGCTGACGTGGTTGCGTGGGTGCTGCAGCTATGCTCAGATCAGCAAAATCTCTTTTGGCGTTCATGAATGTCTCTTTTTCTCTTCCGATATCAAATGTTGGGACTTTCTCTGGGGCCTTACGAACCCAAGCCGCAGCAGGCGGTTTCTCCAGGTTCTGCATATGCGTCGTAGCTCCACTCCGTGTAACAACATTAATTGCTGGGGCAAGTCTTTGCTCGATAGAAATCAGCTGAAGATTCTGAGTAGGGCCACTGTTTCTTTCCTAAATCTTAGCTATCAACTGTGGGCACTGCTCGATCACATGATCTACGGCTCGGCAATACCGACATGTCGTAGTCGGGTTCCGATAGTCGTGATCCAGATGCCCAACTTAGTTGCAGTTATAACACACCACCTGGCCACGGCCTCTACCAGCCAGACCACCATGGGCATGACCTCCAAAAGCACCTCGACCGGATGCACCACCGCGGTAGCCATAGCCATCATTGCTCTGTCCTTCATTTTGTACCTGATAGGCGTCGTAGGTGCGTTCTTTCATCAGGTCATAAATGTGACACTCATCTTCATTATGTCCTACGGACTTACAGAACTTGTAGTAGGGGTTCTTGGGGACTTGCGCATACCTCTGTAGCAGATATCAATTCTCGGGTTGATGCTGGACAGTTGTACGACAAATTTCACAGTATAGAACAGTAGGGTTGAACAGGTTTGGCGCACCAGTATTCAGGTAATTTCTAACCACAAGACATTGTTCCTTATCGTGACCTTCAATCAGACATTGTGCACACCAAACCTCTTCGCGACCAGTTTTTCCTTTCTTCATGTCGCGCAGCTCTAGTGCCATTGCTGCCAACTGCGCTTGGAGTTGAGCGATACTAGAATTATCCTCGACAGGAGCAGTTTCAAGCTTCATTGCGATTTCCAGGGCCTCTTGCTGATCAGCAACCTTCTGTTGCATGAGCGGAGTTCTAATATGCGGTAGCAGTGCTGCAATGAACCATTCCTTGTGCTGCACAGGTCCAATGGTGAAACTGACCTGGTCGAGCAGAACTTTGAACCACTGGTCAAAGTCCCACACTGATTCACCGCACCTCTGTTGAATCTCTTTCAATTCAGTGATACACTGCGACTCTGATTTTGGTTTCTTAAACTCTTTGATTATTGCTGCTTTAATATCATCTAAGGCATGACTCTGAGTACTGGAGAATTTCATGAACCAGGTCAAAGCCCGGTCCCTGAAAGAAGTAACGAGCTGCGCCCTTCGGACATCTTGATCTGTAATGTTCTTAGCATTCCATACTGCTTCGCATAAAAACCAGAACTGTTCTAGATCCTCTGATCCAGTTCCTTTGAAAACAGGGAGCTT
>LPNX011056913.1:151986-221304 GCA_001517045.1 Pseudotsuga menziesii
AGGCGAACTCCGTCACAAAAGCTTCAAGAGTTCGCGTTGTCCAGAAATCAACAGCACGCGATATCTCGTTGTTCACCCTTTTCAGTATAGTAATTCTCGCAGGGGTCCAAACAAGAAACTGACGTTCTTGGAAATTCGTCCTTCTCTCTGTCAATCTAGACAACCACTGGTGCAACTCTATGTGGATACTAGCAAAGAAAATTTCATAAACATCACCAAAAACATACCTTTGTAAAAAGTCGTTTGCACTACGACGCGGATCTTTGTTCTCTTTCTCAGCGAATTTCAGATAAGTCTCATCAAGCCAATCATCGATTTCCTTCACAGAGGGTCTCCAGAACATAGCCCTCGAGGTACGACATAAACCCCTCTTGAGCAGATACTGAGTTCAACCGGAAACGGAACCAATTTGTTGGGCAATAGGGCAGACCCGGGTTGTAAACCTTTACTTCACACCAACAAAAGACCCACAGTGTTGGCCCTTTCGGAAACAACCTGCGAGCAGGTTGCAGTCTCACCCGAAACAACTATGGGGTGCCGCAGAATCAGGTTTCTATAAGCAGAAGAGGGATATTACTGTACCTTTAGCCTTTAATAACTTATAATCAATTAACACAGAGCTCTGACATTCATGAATATAAATTCACAGATAAAATAAACAAGCAGTGACTTGCACAACCCTTTAATGGGAATTCACGGCGAAGCAAGTATTTTAGCAGTGATCTTATTCATCAGATATATCTATTTAATCATGCATAACAAAACATAACAGAAATAACACAAGGAACCACAACACCAGATATAACGTGGTTCACCCCCAGTGTAGGGGTTACATCCACAGAACTGCACTTTATTCAACTTCTTTACAAGTCACAGTTCTGATCTGCACACTCAACAACAGATCCTTCCAAGTCCTTAAAGCCGCGCACACAACTGTAGGCCTCTGTGCACACAGCTGCAGATCTTCTAATCGTTATACAAAAACCCTCTGCGCACACAGCTGCAGAGGTCGTCCACGCACACAGCTGGGACTAAACCTTCTCTTACCAAATAGCCTTAGCTTCGCCTTAATTCTTCTTTCACAAAAAGCCTAACCTCGCTTCTTTACACAAGTGCATATTTATATAGTGCACTATTACAAAAACCATGGTCTTAAACCATGGGCACCCCAAACCCTAAACCCTGGACGTAAACCATGGGTTTATTACAATAAGAAAGTTTTCGCTTAACCTAGACACCCCTAAGACTAATTTGAGTCATAACTCTTACAAAATTAACAAGAATATGTGGATTTACCCATCTTAATGACCGTTAGGGTGCGCACCCCAACACACTTATAAATAAGTCAGATGAGATCAATATTTTTCTCGAGCCGTTTTCACTCGACATAATTATTTCTTATTAGTAACTCCTAGTGCTTATCCAAATACCATACTCAATGCTAAAAACAGGGAGTTACAAACTTAGTTCACTCAACACTAATACTAGGATGTACTTGTAGGATACACCTAGGGATACAATGGCCAAGGATACGACGTTCCAGAGCTTAATCTCAACATCAACATGGAAGGCTCCAGGGCTTATGCCCAACACTTCCAATTTATCTTTTCATGTGTTCTAGAGCTTCATGATCAACACAAATGTCTCAACACTCATGTGCTCCAAAGCTTCTTGCTCAACACAAAACATCAATTACCCATGTGCTCCAGAGCTTCTTGCTCAACACAAAACATCTCATCAACCATGTGCTTCAGGGTCCATGCCCAACACAAGAAAACATAAGACAATTACATATGATATATATATATATATATATATATATATATATCATATGTAATTGTCTTATGCCTAATATATCAAAACAATAATCATGTTCATATGCAGTGGGGTATTTGACCCAGTATATCAAAATAAAACATCAAGGTAACATAATAATCAATGGGGCTCATGCCCATAAGTTTTAGGTACGCAATTCAGGATATTACAAGTACCTAGCACATGACCTTGGTGTTAGTGAGGAGAATAAGAAGAACAATGAATAATATTCCCTATTTATGGTGACGTATTTTGAGTTGGAACGTGTGTACCATGAATACCAATAAGAATGATTTAGATGACTTGTTTTGGTTATGGAACCCCATTGAAATACCAAGAACCCCAGTGAAATACCAAGATCCCACAAGCGAGGGACTAAGAGCCCACTAGTGAAGGGCCAAAAGTCCAAGATAATAGTCAAATTCATTTGTCAAGAGTTAAAAAGTGAAAATAAAATAATACAATCCTAACTAAGTAGATTTTACTATTTGTTTATTCCTGAGTCTAATTAATTGACTCACAAAGTTAAAATATAAATAGAGAGGCTATCTCATTTGAACAACAAGATTCAAGACATATTCATCTCTTATCCAAAATAAATTTTAGGGGGTTTCATGCTAGTATCTCTCCTAGATCTGATCAGTTTGTGAAGTCCACTCAAGGTTACATATCAACATACATAGAGTTCTGATCTAATTTTGTGAAGGTTGTTCAAGGTTCTGTATCATCAAATCAACATACACAAAGTTCCAATTTGAGTTTTTGAAGGTTGTTTAGGGTTCCAATCTATTGTTAACACCACCAATTCAGGGTTCTGATCCATTTCAGGGTTCTAATTTGTTGACAACAACTCTATCTCTGGGTTCTAATTTGTACAGCAGGGTCTTGAAGTGTTCTTAACCTCAAACTCATGGTTATGAACTACTCTCAGTGTTTCAATTTTCTCCAGCTCTAATCGTAGTGTTAGACATTGGTATCAAGGCTTTAATCAGAATTATTTGGGCTGAGATATTAATACCTAAGGGCTTACGTCATCTATTAAAGGGATTACAACATACCTCAAACTTCATATACAGGATTCTCTTGGTATGTTTTCCCTAGAGGCAAATTTTATGTTGTACTTCCACCCATGTAAAAACTCAGTCATCTCAGCTTAAGAAATATTTTTCATTGTTGGGGTTTTTATTACTTGAAAAGGTTTCCCCTGGGGTAAAACCTTGTGCACTTGTGGATTGTCATCTTTTATTGGTTGTCTATTGTTCATCTATGGTTTCTATAATATCTCAGATTTATATGTTATTAAAGTATTCTAATAATTGAAAAATATTGTTACTACTATCAAATCATATCTACATGTTAAATTGTAACATTCTACATCTACAAATTTTAACTTTTTATCTAGTTATGCATACTTGCTTCTAAATACTTAGTGCACAAAATATTGTGAGTATATAAAAACTTAAAAATAAATGAGGAATGTAGAAACCCCAAGGTAATAATTTGAAGGAACTTTCTAGAAAATTTGAGAAGATCTCTTGATAAAACAACTATGCACTTTAACATAACAAGTCATTTAGTTGATTGAAAACAAGATATGTTTCACTATTAGAATTCCATTTTCTACCTCATACTCAAAAGAATAATTATGAAATTCATGTGCATTCAAATAAAGTTTAAATTCAGGATTTGAAGTATGAATTGAAAGCAATGTGAATTCCAAACAAAAAAACATAAAACGTAATCAACAAAAGTAGCAATGAAACACACCATTCCCAACAGAATTTCATAAGACTCGTAGTTACTTATTGTAGAGCATAACTTGCCTCAATTTTAATCTTTTCTCCTCCTACATCCATTGACAAGAGAAAATACCACACTGTAAAATATACCATATACAGAAAATGCAATGAATACTCTAGTAGATAGAAACACATAAAAAGCAAGGATCCTTGAAGGTGAGATAAGTAAGACAAAAACCTTTCACTCTTTTTCTGCAAACAAATAATGATGATGGCCAAGTTTTTCCTAAAGTAACCATTTATTTAATGGACATAGAAAAAAATCATACATGTCTTGTCATTCGAATAAATATGCATAACAGCCTTGGCCAAGAGCATAACCTAGAGCTATAAGATAGGATAACAGTTTTCTTAACAAAATGAATAGGGGAATGGTAAGGAATAATGATTATCATTACTCTTAGGTTCATAGACTTTGTTGATGTCACGGCTTGGTAGTTACTGAGAATCCATGGGTTCCTGATGAAATGAGATAGAATTATGAAGACTGAAGAAGAGGAGAGAAGGTGTTGTGATATGATGTTTGGTTTGGAAAGATTGAATCGCCTCTTCTAAATTTCAAACCATGTTTCATGAAATGTTTTTCCCTCCTTATCTAATTGATATCTTGTCTCCCATCTCATGTTTTGTTATCCCACACTAGCAACCTTCCTTCCTGGAAAGATGGTATTGCACTATCCTGTTGGTGTGATGGTTTTCCATCCTTCAAAGTTTGTTGGATCACCCAATTTATCATTGCATGATGTTACTCTCTTGTAGTTCTAGTCCAGACCTAATTGAGTCACTCTGAAGCTAGTGTGCCGCATGAGAGAAAAATTTTACAAAATATGGTGCCCTCTTCTTTCAAAAATATGAAGAGCAAATTTTGACCAAATTTGACTTCTATCACTCCCCTTGATTATATATATGAAATCCTAAAGTTTGGGTTTTAAGAGGTCAAATATTGTATGTACTAAAGTGGAATGATGTGTGTCCATATTTAAGTTCAAAGTTGATGACATATTAAAAGGATGATGATGATAATGATAATGAGGACAAGGATGATGATATTGGTGATCATCATGAAATTGATGGTGACGATTGCAATGATAAAAAGAACTATAATGATGATGACGATGATGAAAATGATGATAATAATAATGAAACTTGGTTTATTAGAGTCAAGGCATCATCTTCGACAATGTTATACCAGTTTGGGAAGGCATAGAATGGAATTGCTCCCTTTGACTAGATGCTTTGTTCGTTAAAATTCATTTTGAGAAATCATATAATCAAGTGGAGTGATGATGACAATGATGGTGATGTCAATGACAATGATGATAATGATGACACCATCAGTGATCATATAATGATGATGATGATGATGACAATGATTACAATAATAACAATGATGATGTTTAATATGAGGAAGAGGACCATGATCATGATGATTATGAGGACAAAGATGATGATGATGATGGAAATCATGATGAAAATGATGAAAATCACCATCAAAACAATGATAGTGACAATGATAAAAATGGGTAAGATACTGGTGGTTCCACACACATCCATTGTGAATATTGTGATCCTCTTGGCCAACACTCTTTGATGCATGGGGCATAATGGAACAAATTAGAGAACCATGGGACATTAAGAAATCTAATCCACGGTAAGTTGAGAAAACATGAGTTCTTTATAAATTAAATTCAATAACTTGGGAAAATCATATATGAAGATGGATTCAAAATAGATCCCAAGAATATCAAATCCATATCCAGTTGGTCAACTCTAAAGAATGAAATTGGTCTGAGGAGATTCCTAGGTTTTATATGTTATTATGGAATATTCTCTAATATTGAATATCATCTCTAATGGGGAAAATAATCTAATTTTACTATTATTGTGATAACTTTAAAAAAATGGAAACTCTAGTATTTAAAATCCTAAACTTCATTTGTTGATATGACTCAAAGTCTAAAAATAGATGGACCAAATCCCAACTCTAATATCCTATTCAAATGTGCTTGAGAAGAAAGTCATTATCTTTGCAAAAGTAACTGTGGTTGAAATATTTACAAGTAATTGGATAAAACAAAAAACCATGGATAACTAACTCCATGAGTAGTGGATCCCTCACATGAACGAGGTTAGACCCTCTACTATTTCTATGCAAATAGATTCTACACCTCCTTTTTTGAGATAAACCTTGGTTAAGGAAAATATTTTCAAAAAATACCCATAGTTTGTGTGGCCCTGTTAAATGTATTTGAGTAGTTGAGTGTTTGATTTGAAATAACAATAAGAATCCCAACCACACTACAAGGTCGGGTAACACTTCCACACTTGTCTCTATTTGTTTGGATGATGAAACATTCAAATCCATTGGAAACATATTAGGTAAATACATAGAAATAGTCAAATATCATGCTTGACAATAGATGCATGTGATTGAATCTAGGTGGAGGTTGATTAAGGTAAATGCCTGCAACTATTGAAGGGAATAATGGAAATATGTTGTTGGAGGAGCTTTAATTGACAGATGGAATATATTTGTTCAAGATATATCTATATTTTTCCAAAATTAAATTTGAAGAACATATATTGGTGTGGTTTAAAAACACTACTAATTTAAAAATTGAACCCAAGAGATAGATCAATTCCACTCACAAAATTGCTAATCAAACATGCAAAATTCAAACAAAAGGAGACTGAAATTGGAGCATAACCTACTCTTGTATTGAATAAGTGTACATTATCCAACCATATGAAGTAATAGGCTACTCAAATATATAATTACATGAGAGATTAAAAATCACTAGGTTTCTATTCGAATTGGGCAAAAAGCAGGCTTACTAAAACAAGTCAAATCCCCCAAAGGTGCAAAAAGGACTTTCCAAATCCATGAAGATCATAAAAAATTAGCTAAAGCAAGTGGGAAATATAATGTGTGGTGGAAAGAAAACTCATTCATGCTTTTGTATGGATAAAAGGAAGGAGGATGATGTGGTCAAAAAATAAGGCAAGTTCCCCTAGACTAGCTTTTCCTTTATGCCTTAAAACAGATGTAAAGCAAGGCAGATTTCAGAAAAAGCATATATGTGCGTTAAGGAACTAGGAATAAAGCAGACATACTAAATATGTTTCCACGATGATTCCTAAGTGCTCCATGACCCAGTTTAGCAAGTATTGACTTCTAGGAACATGTAGAAGTCAACTAGCATAGAGAGGGAATGTAGGATTCTAGGAATAAGACAAAAATGACTTAATTAATGTCAAATATGGGTAAATATGGGTTGATTATTATAACACCCCCCCTTAATCCTAAATTTATGAGTAAATATCAGAAAATTATAGGGCCTGGCAACAAGGCTTAGTCAACCTTTTACATACTGTATGTCCATACAACCAAGGAAAGAGGCAAAAAACCCAATGGGAAAATCCCCCCTTAAACATGGACAGAAAAACAAAATTTTGGAAATTTTGTCATCAATCATTCTTCACCACATGATCAGTAATCCCCAGCAGTGATTTGAGATTACTAAAGGTCTTCTCACAGAATACTTTGTTGAAGATGTCTGCTACTTATTCTGAAGATGCACAGTAGAGTAGAGCAATGGTACCATCATGCACAAGCTCCCTGATATAGTGCATATGTATCTCAATGTGCTTGGTTATTTGTCTTTGAACTGGATCAATGGAGATTTGAATGGTGCTTTGATTGTCACAATAGATGACTATTGAAAACTATGATTCAAAACCACATTCTCCAAGTATCCCCTGCAACCACAAACATTGAGTAGCTACATTTACAACTCCTCTATACTCTTGCTCTATAGATGAGAGTGCTATGGCACTCTAATTCTTACTTGACCAGCTGATTGGTCCTTCTACAAGCATGAACACATATCCTTAGGTAAATTTCAATATATGTTGTCACCTGCCCAATCATTGTCAGTAAATCCAACTATCTCTAAGTCATATTTTGCTTTGTAGAAAATCCCATGAGTCCTTGTTCCGTGAACAAAGTTTAGGATCCTATTGGCTGCTCTCCAATGGATCTCATGAGGGTGATCCATGTATATTGAAGCCACACTAACTGCATAATTCAGGTTGAGTATGTGTAATATAAATAAAACACCCAATCAATTGCCTATACAGTGTATTATTTACCATAGGAGAAGAACCTGCTTCTTCAAGCTTAACTCCTGAAAGGAAAGGAGTCTTTCTTGGCTTGAAATCCTTCATGCTAAACTTGATGAGAAAATTTGAAGCATACTTTAACTAATGAACCTTTATTCCATGTTGGGATTGCAATTTCGAGACCCAAGAATTGGCTCAACAATCCCAAATCTGTCATAGAAAAGGCATGGTTCATTGCATCCTTTAAGGAGGAAATCTCTTTATTTGAACTTCCTGTAATCAGAAGGTCATCCACATAGAGAAAAATAATCATTAAAGAACCATGAATCAGCTTCAAATATACATTATGATCATACTTGCATCGAACAAAACTCAGTGACATCAGAAAGCCATCAATCTTGGCATACCAAGCCCTGGGGGCTTGCTTGAGCCCATACAGTGATTTCTTCAACCTGTACACTAAAGATAGATTAGATACAAAACCTTTGGATTCTGCATGTAAATATCTTTAGTCAGATATCCATTCAAAAAGGTACACTTTACATCTATGTGATGTACCTCCCACTGCTTCGAAGCTGCAATGGCTAGGGCAAGCCTATGGAGTCCATCTTTGCCACTGGTGCAAAGGTCTCATTGTAGTCAATACCATGTAGCTGAGAGCATCCCTTGGCTACCAATATTTATTTATATTTCAAATTCAAACCATCAGAACCAAACTTAGTTTTAAATACCCACTTACACTTCACTAGCTTTCTCCTTGGGGGGAGATCAACCAGTTCCCATGTGTTGTTCTTATGGAGCGAGCTGAATTATTCTTTCATGATTGTTTTCCATATTGGATCATGTGCTGCATATTAATATGTTTTTGGATTAGAATCTATCATCAAATAACACTTCTCAGTAAAGACAAGATCTTTCACACAAAGGGAACTCTCAAATTGAGATCTAGTCCTCCTAGTGTCATTAGGATTTCCAGCTAGTTCCCCAACTACATGAATGGTCCTTGCTTCCCACTTTGGTCTTGTAGGGTTGTTAGGATCTGCAATGAATTAATCATTATCATACATGTCAGAATCAGCAAACTCATTACTCTCTTCACTTACAATCAATGGTTGTGGTGGTGAAGAGGACTCTCCAACTTCAACTACTGCTAAAGGCTCTTCTTCGAACTGAATACTTATTTCAATGAAAGATTTGTTTGTGCTCAATTTGATCAGATTGTACCCTTTTGAATCTTTAGAATACTCAAAAAATAGGCACTCTTGGCTTTGGGGTTGCAAAGCCTTCCTCTTTTCAGTTGGAATTCTATCCCAAGCCTTTGAGCCAAAAATCCTGAAATGGGTCACATATGGCTTGTGCCCACTCCAAGCTTCGAAAGGAGGCATACCATCAAGATTATTATGTGGCACCCTATTTTGGATATAGGATGCATAGTTTATAGCTTCAGCCCAAGACTTTGGTGGCAAATTTTTAGCCTCCATCATACAAGTTGCCATCTCCTTCAGTGATTTGTTCTTTCTCTCAGCAACACCATTTTGTTGTGGTGTGTAAGGGATATAATGTTGCATCTAGAGACCTACATATTTGCAATACCAGATGAAATCAAACTTGACATGCTCACCACCATTTTCAGATCTGAGGATCTTGAGTTTCCTCCCAGACTGGTTTTCAACCAAGGCTCTAAAGACTTTGAAGAGGTCAAAAACTCCAGACTTATGCTTTAGGAAGTGAACCCAACAATACCTGGAAAAGTCATCTATGAAGGTGAGTGTATATTTGGCTTGACTCATGGAAATATGAGAGAATGGGCCAGCAATTTCACTATGGATCAACTCAAGAGGTGCAGAGGTTCTCTCATGACTAGATTTCTCATACTTATGCTCTGGGTGTTTTCCTAGGATACAACCTTGACAGACTCCCTTAGAAAACTTGATCTTTGGTAACCCTATGACCATGTATTTTTCACTCAAATAAAAAAGATACTTGTATTTAAGATGGCCAAATATTTCATGCCAAATCTTGCTTTCTTCATTCATATGAGTAAGATGAGAAGAGGTGTTTGAGTAGGGTAGAAAATGGGAAAACTTGTATTCCTTCGAAGTGTGATCAACAACACCTTTTGCTATGAATTTACCATTCGAAATATCAGTGATTTCAAATTCATTGGGGGAGAATATGACTTTCTTTGGAGACCCAGTGTGAGTCATCTGATACACTAAAAAGAGATTAGAGGCAAGACCTAGAACATACAACACATTATTGAATTTACCATGGTCAAGATCAATCCTACCCTTTCCCATACTACCAATAAGAGAGTTATCTCCCAAAACTATTGGTGGACCTTTCGACATGTCAAGAGAATATAAGACCTCTTTTGTCGAAACCATATGTCTTGAAGCTCTAGAATCAATGATGAAACTAGGTGAGCTTGAGGTTCCAGCAACCAAGGCATATACTCTCTCATTGTCTTCTAAATTTGATCCTCCTTCCCTCTTCTTTGAGCTATCAGGAAGGGAGATGTTGTTCTTCTCCAAGATTTGGGTCAACATGTCTATCTACTTTTTAATAAAAGAGCTCTCAGGATCATAGCCCTTACTGTAGTATGCGCACTTGCTCATTTCTCCTTTGTTCTTCTTCTTCTGGGGGTTCTTCTTGGAGCCTGAGGTTTCCGCTTGAGACTTTTCCTTGTCTCTCTTTTGCTCAGGTGGATTTTTATCTTTTTTCTTGCTTTTTGATTCCACCTTCAAATCTCCAGCAACCAAATCTTGGTCTTTGAAAGGTTTGATGGTGCCCATCATTACCAATTTATCTTGCTCCTGAGTGAGGGATTCCATGAACTCAACAAGCTTAAGAATATTCCAGGTTTGAGATGTCAATTTAGTGGCATAGAAGGACGAAACAAACATTGAATATTCAGGACTAAGCTTTGAGAGAATGGTCAAAACTAGTTTCTCCTCCTTCTTTTCGATCCCACATTGTTTTAACTACAAAATAAGGGCCTTAATGTTACAGAGAGAAATTCCTATGTCTTGGGGTACCACAATAGACAGCTTGACTCTAGAAATCAATCCTTTCCTATATGCAAGAGAAACCAAATATCTAACACTAAAGGATCTCGATTCGTACCTTATTCCGAACGGTTGACGTAGATCCCCGTTGAGATTTCCAACTCCATCTTGAATTGATAAATTGCTTCCTCAACATTCAATAAACAAGACAAGCATGTTGTATACAATCATGTTAGACCTACTCTAGCATATATAATCAATAACATATAAGCATTTGAAATCATCCATGGATCAAATATTCATTCAAAAACACATTATTGGACAGGAAAAGATATTTCTATTAATATAAAATAGAGATTACAATAGAGACAACCTCTGTCGACACGTCTGCAAATCGGAGAAACTGAGTCCCCCACTTGTGCCTCCACCACTTCAATCCTCCATCTCTCAATAGCAAGATCACAAGCAAAATGCAAGCTTGGGAAGAACACAAAAGTGCTCCAAGGGACAAAGGGATGCAGACTCAAGTATAAGCTCCAGCAACAATGGACTATAGTTCTCTTGCTCTCAATTCCTCATGCCTTCAATGTATCCAAAGGGTTCCTTATATAGCTCTTCAATGGGGTAATGAAAGGTCGAATCCGAGCAATCTCAAGGCATATGGAAGGCCAGGAGACAAGTGAGTTGGATCCACATCAAGGAAAACACCAAAAGAATTTGGCCTTTTGCACACATCCCGATGTACGCGGTTTTAGGGGTCAAACCCGTGTATATACGCGATAAAGGGTTTAAAAGTCGTATATGGAAATTTTTGCATGTTTTTACGAATGATATTGGAAACATCAAAAGTAAAAGAAATGGTCCATGGGGTCTAAGGAGTCTGCAGAGGGACAGGAAAGGCCATAAAAATGTGATTCACCATGTGAGGTAAAATCAGCAATAACAGATTCCCCCTAATGTGTGAGGTCAGAGGGGTCATACGATGGCCAAAATACATTATAAGTATGTTGTGCCCTTACTCAACAGCATTAAAAAACAAATTTCATCAAGCAAAATGAAATTTTGCTTGATGAAATATTTGAATTTCTCATTTCAACTTGTAGAATGAGGAGCTACTGAGATGGTGAAATTCCATTAGCTACTGAAACGATGAAATTTTATTGTTTTTATGACATTGGAAACTATGGTTATTTGGAAAAGGGTCGTTATATTAAAATCATTATTTTGAATGGATTTGTGTTTTAATTGCAAATTTTACAAGGGTATAGAACATGGAAGACTCACTATTTCACGTTGGGGTGCTTTATTAAAATATCATGTAAATTTTCCATCCTTAAGGTCTATCCTCCAATCTTCGAATTCTGTAATTAATCTCGACCTTTGTATTATTCCTCATATGTGGCTTATATTCACCATTTGATGGTTGGGGTTGATATAATGGGTTATGTCATGTGTTTTCACGTAGCATGTTCGCCATTTCTGAAGGTTGGCATTATTATATGGTAAGGTTCATGTTTCAGCGCCCAAGGTTCATTCCTTATGGTTGTTTCGATCCATGTCGTCATATCCAAATCCGATCCACTTGATTGCAGGCTGATATGTCATCATGATACACATACAGTACTCTTTGAATGACATTTAATTGAAGTACGAGCGTAGTGTGGTGTCCTCCTGCTCGTTGAACACCTTTACGCTATGCAATTTATGGTTTTATGTTGATCAAGCTGAATAAATCATGGCTAAGTGAGGTTGTTCTGGAGTCTTCGCCATCTCTTTTCATTATTGTGATCACCTCACTATGTAATCATTCCCGTTCACTCATTCCGAATTCACTGGGTTCCTGTCTGAGTTTACCCATGTCGCATTTCATTTATTAAGGAGTCGGGTTTCATCGTTTATGGTTTTTACTCAGTTTGTATCTCGAATGGTCTCCCTCGAGCGTTCTGTGTTATTGTGATCGAGTGTATCTCCTCTGTGTGAAACTGTACGCGTTCCCACTCGTGGCCATGGCTCCAGTTGTTAGGGTCGAACCTAATAATACGAAGCTTCTTGATGAGAACCTGGAGCTCCTAGCCAAGGTAGAAGCAGTCGGTTGGCTTCCTTTTATTTGCAAATTTGCAGACTCGAACCCTGAAGTTACTAGGCTGTTTTCCCTCTCGCTGGTTGACTCTAGAGTTAAGGTGGCCGACCTTCAGTTTAGAATTGATGAGCCCTCAGTCGCCTTGGCTACCGACCTACCTTTAGTAGGGGAACGCTGGTTTAAATCCAAGCAGATGAAAGCCATCGAATGGAGGCAAATGTTAAAAAACCCCTTCCATGACGTGTCTTTCAGGGCTGGTGTGTCGTGCAAATTTTTCAAAAAGGAATGGAGGCCCGTGTTGGATGTTATTCACAGGTATGTGACTTGCAAGGGTCATCTTTCTTCTTCATATGTTTATCATCTTATATTGATGACTATTTTTCTTGGTATGCCTATCAATTTACCCAATTACTTAGTTCACAGCATGACTAAGATGTTTGCGGCCATCAAGAAAGGGCCTAAGAATATTGGTCGGAGTCTTTTCCACCATGGTCTTGTTAGAATGTTAGTGGAGAGGGAGCTATCTAAAAGAAATCAGACCTGGGACAATTTTCTTGAGCAGAATGGCTTTATGGCATTTTTCCATTGTCAGTTTGATTGCGCCGAAGAGTGTTATAGGCATCAGCAGCCTTGTCAAGTCTTAACTCCACCTGTGAAAAATCCTCTGCTAAATCCTAATGATCATATAAACCCTAGCATACAAGAAGATTCCACTCCCACTCCTGTGCAAAGTCCTGGCTCTCCCATGCGTTCTAAGCGTAGGAGAAAATCTGCAAACCTTTCTCCAGTAACGCCGAGCCGTAATGATAAATCCTGTGGACAGATGAGCAAGAACTCAAATGTTAGTGTTACGGGTAGGTTTACTAGGAGTATGGTGTCCAAAGCCAGTGCTGTTAAGTCTTCTGTAAAGAATAACAAAGACGTTGAAACTGTTGTATTGGATGAGGAAGAGAATGGACCTGTCTCGCATGATGGCCCTGATATGGATTCCGAACCTATCACTCACCCGATAGAACACAGTCCTCATGTTTCTAATAAGAATCCTCAAATTGATTCTGTGCTAGATCCTCCAATAAAGGACAATCCTGTTGAGGAGAATCTACCTAGTTCATATCGAATTGGTGAAGCAATTCACCCATTATTCGTCAATTGTCTGCTTGACAAGATACGTCGAATGGAGGTAGAAATGACAGAGATGGTGGCAAGTACTGATTCTGTTAAAGCTGAGAATGTGAGGTTGCAGGAGAAATCCGATTCAGCTGATAAATGTATCCTGTGTCTGAAGAGACATAAGAATAAGCTAATCCAGATAATTCTGAAACTTCAACATGCAAATCATAAAAATAAGGAAAGAGTTAGTGAGCTAAACGCTCAGGTCACTTTGATGCAACTTAAAGGTCATTCACAGACTCCTTTTTCTCAAATTCCAGTGACTGGTGTTAAAATACAGGTTTTTAATACCCCTGCTAGGCCCTAGCGTGTTGGGATACTTACATTTTGTCCATAGAAAATATTTTCAAGTTTGAATTATGTAAATAGAAGTGGCAAAAGACATGAAGTTATTTTTGTTTTCCAGGTATTATTTTGATTTAATTCATGGGTTATGTAATTTAGTTTATTTACCCTCGCGTTGTGCTAATTCTCACTGTGTGATCTTGCAGATGATTTGGTTGTTTTTCCTGATGCGCCTTTCTTGGAGTTTGATGATCCCTTGTTCTCAGGATTATTTCCGAAGATGTATGAATGAATCAGTTGAAACCGTTTTCAATTGTGGATACGCTGTCTTCCAGGTGTCACTAATTTACTAGTGCCTTCATCATTTTATGATTTAGCACTATAGGGCGAGTCTTTTCAATTTCGAGATATCGTAACGTATATAAAAAAATGACAATTTCATTTGTCATTTTTCTGTTTTGAATGAAATTGGTTAAGATTACGATGATGTAGATTCTTGTTTTCTAGAACTATCTCTATACGAGATTGAACATATTTAAGGAGATAGGGTTTACTATAAATGGGGTCAATGATTGGGGAAAGAGACTAGGCAGGATCACTCTATCGTTTCTCGGTAGTTATGACATTTTTTGGTTACTAGTTACAACATCATTATACTGAAGATATTTATAAGTATATTTGCAGTATTTTTACTATGGAGATGTACTTGTGGTATCATATGATCTTGTTATTTCTTTTCGCTGTCAATATGTGTTGTTACTTTTCTTTTCAGAAATGTGCTAATGCATCATGATTAAATTGTCGATCTAAGCTGGTTCAACTTGCAAATTCATGTTATATAGTAAATTTTGATGTTATTGTTATAATAGATGTGATATACTAAGTTCTGTGTGTTGTCTTGTTCCTTTTCAGAATTTCTTCTGAATGTTTTCAGGATTGTATGCACAGTATCATTAGTTGCAAGTTGATTCCAGGGTTAATATTATCATGCTCCTGATCAGGATAGGATATTTAGGATATATAAGTGGTAGTTTTTATTTGATTTATAGAAACTAGATTGAATCAGATTTTTATGTTTACACTCTGTAAATTTATCTTTCAATCCTATTATGAATGTACATGTGTTTATACTGTAATTACTATGATTGGTTAAGTTCATTAACATTTTTGTTATCATTCTTTCCTGTACACGTGTGTTATTTCATTTAATTATCAGTTTTATATTATATGAGCTAACTTATTAATTAGTTTTAATAATTTCCTTTGTATATTCCTAAGTGTAGTGAAGATTTTGTTAGCAAACATTAACTTTATTCTTTCCTTTGAATCTCCTCCTGTAGCTAGGAGTAAGTTAAGGGAAGGCAACGGGGCCTTAATCCCATCAGAGACAGCTATCTAACGACTGAGAGCAGCTTTGAAATATTTTGGATTGGGTTGTCTCTTAGTTGACTATTGTGCCAATTCAACCCATCAACAATGGCGCTAGAAGGAGGGCCAGCTTAAGCAAATGGCTGATGAAAACAATCATGTTCACAAAATTGATCATTCCTCTACTCCTCAATTTACACCACTTTCTAGATCAGGTCAATTGCAGTCATCATCTCAACCACAAACATGCCAGTCATCGCAATTAGATGAGACCCCGTTCAATGATACTGTTCGAAATCTCATTCATCAGTTTAACTCTAGTGATGCCCATCCACCTGAAGAACTTGACCAGTTCGAGCAGGCCATCAATGAATCCCGCAGGATTTTAACCAGAGCTTATTCAAATCTCACTGGGATTCAACCCACTGAATTCCCTCTTCCATAGATCAGGCGCCCACACACTCACCATATTGAGTCTACTCCTGAAGAACAGGATCAACCTTTAGGTGTTCTCCCTGACCTCCAATTACAACAGTCTCTAACAGGCACCAATCAACCTTCATCTTCTTCAGGACCACCTGCTTTAGGAGGGTCTGGTCACCCCCCATCACCACCACATTCACCTCCACACATTTTTCAAGCACCACCTTCACCACCTCCATCACCAAGGAACATGGAAAATTTAAACCTGAACCCCAATGCCAATATGCCATGGTTAGCTCAGGATGCGGTCGCTGTTCCAGGTGATCAACATCCTTTACCAAAGCATCCCAAGAAATTGTTGCCCAAATTCAATTCTGAGCTGAAATAACCTACAGAAGACCATGTCAAGAAATTCATGCTGGCAGTTCGGCTTTTGAATGTTGAGCATGAAGATGTAGTCTGTCGGCTTTTCCCTTACACATTTGAGGGCAAAGCCTCGACCTGGTATTTCTCACTTACTGTTGGTTCTATTTCCAGTTGGAATGAATTCGAGTTGGCGTTCATGAATAAGTTTGGAGACGATAAGACTCTAGCTGTGTTGGTGTTAGAATTGTCTAGGATCCGTATGGAAACCAAGGAGAAGGTCAAAGATTTTAACCAGCGGTTCTTGACTCTTAGAAACAGAATCCCTGCTACCTCAAGGCTTGCTGAAGATGTCACTATTGAATTTTATACTTCAGCCCTGCCCGTGTCAATGGCCATGTTTGTTAGGAGAGCGGCTAAACCCACTCTCATTGAAACCTTTGATGAAGTCATTAAGGTCGAAAAGGACATGTCTGCTATTAAGACGAACCCTAGGGTAGACACAGATTCTGCATCTTCTTCTCGCAAAAAGAGTGAGAGCCCTTTCAAAACCACAAATCCTGATAAAAAGGGTCAAGATGCACTAGATTTAGATAGCCTCCAGAGAGTCATAAAGAAGCTATCCAACTAAATCATTGATTTGAAGAAGGGTACTTCTGAAAGTATTCCAAACAAAGAACCACCTAGACAGCCTTTTAGAAGACCGTTCCAAAATACAGCTGCTAAATAGACCCCGCCCTCTAAGGCTAATAATGTAGATGAAATTAATAACTTCCTAAAATTATTGGTCTCATGCTTTGAAACATTAGCTGAAAGTGAAACCCAATCTTCAGGATAGAGTTCTGAAGATACCCAAGGCACAGATGATAACACTGAAGAAAAACCTCCTCAAATTATTAGTCACTTCTAGGATACCACAGAATTGACTGACGATGAAGATGTTGTTGTTGTGAATGTCAATCAGCATCAATATAATAATAGAAGCAAGAAAAATCAGTCCTCAGGGGAACCTTCCACAACACCTACAGATGACAGTTTAACTGTCAAAACAAAAAACCAGCCTTCGAACACTAAGTCCACACCTTCTATTGATTTAGAGTATGATCTGGTTGAGGATTTGAAGAAAATCAAAGCCAATATTTCAATCTATGAAATCCTCAAATTGCCTGTGATTCAAGACAAGATGATTCAAGGGGTTTCTCTAGGTAAAAATAGCAAAACTCCCTCCACTCAAAACAGTTCTGCTAGTACCAAAGACAATCCAATAAAAGCCGCAGTTAATGCCTTGTCCATAGGTAAGAAATCAGATTCCTCAACTCCTCGTTTTCTGCTTACATTTGAAATCTGCAATCGTAAAGTACACAATTGTATGATAGATTCAGGGGCTTTGAAAAACGTCATGCCATATTCGGTATGTAAAAAACTAAATGCAGTCCCCGTGCCATGTGATACGAGCATTGTGCAACTTGACCGATCTAATGTAAAGGTAATAGGAAAGTTGAATGAAGTACTGATTAGATAAGCTTCAAACCCTCAGGTTCATTTCATCATTGGCATAATTGTTGCAGATATCCCTGAGGCATATGGCTTATTCCTCAGCAGAGATTGGTCTGAAAAATTGAAGGGATATTTCGCAACGGACTGGTCACACTTATGGCTTCCTCATAATGGTCCCCCAAACAAAATTAGAATTGACTGAGAGCATTATATGAAGCACACTGTCACCGAACTGGATGACTCAAACGAGCCAGTGTTATTCACTGACACTAAAATGGGAAATTACATGGTTGATTCCTTTTTTGGAAACCTTGAGGATGAAACATCATCAGTCCAAGACCCAGAACAGCAGTCTGAAGTTTTTCATTTTACACAAGTTTCGAATGAAATTCCAGTTCTCAACACTACACATTTAGACCTGAATAATGGGCTCTGGTCCCTGTACTTTGATGGATCTAAGTCAAAGGAAGGAGTTGGGGCTGGTTGCTTGTTAATAGACCCCCACGGGAAAATTTATTTTGTTGCTTGCAGGTTGGAATTTGAGTGCACCAATAATATTGTTGAATATGAAGCCCTTATTCAAGGGCTGAAAAAGGCAATTGATCTAGGAGCTAAAGCTTTGATAGTGTCAGGAGACTCTGAAATTATTGTTAGATAGGTACGCAACACTATACATTGCATTGATGGTCATCTAAGAAATTACCAAACAGAGGTATGGAATTTATTATTTTCATTTGAGGCTTTTAATATAAATTCTATTCCTCATTATTTAAATAAGGAAGCGGATCTGTTAGTGACTGTTGCTTCAAGGTTAATTCCATCTGAAGGGATGTTTGTTGATTCTTTCTCTGTCGAACTGCTTTTCAAGCCTTCCATACCTGATAATATTGTCAACTGGAGAGTTTTTTACCATGACGAGCAGTTAATCGAGTTTTTGACCATGAAGGACACCTTCAAAGACGCAGTCATTGATGAAATGACTCATGATGAAGACCTATACAATTTTTTGAAAATTCATAAACCTTGTTCGATTGAAGAATCTCTTGATCAGGTCAGTACCCTTCCTAAATCTGTAATTAAACTTGAGAAATTCTATGATTTGAAGGAAAAATTTAAAGGTGCAAGGAACTGTAAAACCAACAGCTCTACTATGCAATCTGAAGTCATAAATTTAGGTACCAAACATAATCCTCAATGTGTCAATCTGGGCAATATGTGTACTCCCCAAGAAAAAACATCCTTCATACGACTCTTTAATGAGTTTAAAGACATTTTTGCTTGGAAATATGACGATATTAAGACATTTGATCCAAATATAATGCAACATGTCATCCCCATGAAACAACAGGCTAAACCTTTCCAGCAGAAGTTGAGGAAAATGTACCCTAGCCTAGAACCGGCTATTAAGAAAGAGCTTAACAAACTCCTCGCTACTAGAATAATTTTTCCAGTGCGGCATACGCAGTGGGTGGCAAATCTCGTCCCAGTCAGAAAGAAAAATGGTGAAATTAGGTTATGCGTCAATTTCCGAAATCTAAACAAGGTTTAAGAAAAAGATAATTATCCCGCCCCCCCTATGGAAAAAAGCTTGCAACAAGTTTCTGGATCTGAAATGTTTTCACTTTTAGATGGTTTTTTGGGATACAACCAAGTGTTAGTATCCAAAACAGATCAGTTGAAAACAACCTTTAGAACCCCTTGGGGAACTTATGCTTACAGGAAAATGCCATTTGGCTTAATTAATGCCGGAGCAACGTTTCAAAGGGAAATGGATATTGCATTCAAAGGCCTAATCGGCCAATTTGTTGTTGTTTACCTTGACGATGTAACTGTTTTTTCAAAAAACAGGGCTGGTCACCTAACACATCTTACGAGGGTTTTTGAACGTTGCAGGAAATATGGGATCTCCCTGAATACCAAGAAATCCATCTTTGCGGTTACAGAAGGTAAATTATTGGGTTTTGTAGTTTCAAAACACGGTATCAATATTGACCCTGAACGAACCCAGGCTATATCACAGATTTCTATGTCTCACTCCAAGAAAACCATGCAATCATTTCTAGGGAAGATAAATTTTGTCTCTAGGTTTATCCCCGGATTCACTGAGATTGTCATACCACTTCAGAAAATGATTAAGAAAGATGCTGAGTTTAAATGGTCTATTGAGGAAAAGCAATCATTTCATGATATATTAAAAGCTATTGCTGAAGCTCCTACCTTAACAAACCCGGATTTATCTAAACCATTTATTTTGTACACTTTTGCTTCTAACTCTTCATATGCTGTTGTTTTAACGCAAAAAAAATCAGGAAAACAATGAAGCTCCCATTGCTTTTACAAGTTCCGAGTTTAATGGTGTAGAGTTCAATTATCCAGAAGTAGACAAATAAGCATTTGTTGTTTTTAAGTCAGTAAAACATTTTCGGCCTTATTTGCTGAAGTCCCATACCAAGGTTATTGTGCCATATTTCGCAGTCAGAAATCTTTTGGTGCAAAAGTACCTCGGTGAAAAGCGAGCTTATTGGGTTACAGCACTTCAGGAGTATGACCTGGAAATCAAGCCTTTGAATATTGTCAGAGGACAGGGACTTTGTAAGTTGCCTGTCGGATCTTCAAACATGTTTGAATCTGATCTGCACTTTATCGATGAACATTCTCTGTTTGAAAGGGAAGTTTTTCCAATCTCAGCCCCCTCTGATTCTTGGTATCATGACATTAAGTTTTTTCTATTGCATGGAAATTCTCCTGAACATTTAGACTCACGTAGCAAAAGGGATTTGAGATTAAGATCTGCCCCTTATCGGCTGATTGATAACATTCTATTCAAAAAGAATTTCGAAGGTGTCCTCCTTCGTTGTTTAGAAAGAAATGAAGCTGATAGTGTGTTGTCGCAATTACATGCAGGGCCAGCCGGGGGACACTTTGGCGGAGAAACCACTGCACATAAAGTACTTAAAGTTGGTTATTACTAGCCTACTTTGTTCAGAGATGAATTTGCCTTTGCTAGGAAATATCAGGAGTTTCAAAGCGTAGGCAGAAGACTTAAGAAAGCAGCATTACCTCTCCATCCTGTTATCGTTGAATTCCCCTTTCAACAATGGGGTTTGGACATTGTTGGTCCAATCACACTAGCTTCCTCACAACAGCACAAATACATTCTGATAGCCACTGATTATTTCACTAGATGGGTCGAATCCATCCCCTTGCGAGTGGTCAACTCAGAGGAGGTGATATCATTCCTTGACTCTTTTATTGTCACCAGGTTTGGCGTTCCCGAATCTTTGATTTTTGACAATGCAACCTATTTTTCTTCTGTAAAATTAACTGAATATGCATTGGAGAAGGGTATAAAATTAAAGTATTTAGATAATTACTATCCTCAAGGTAACGGATTATCTGAATCCTACAATAAAAACTTAATCAAAATTCTGAAACGCACAGTGGTTAATCATCATAAAAATTGGCACAACGCCTTATCAAATGCCCTGCGGGCTGACAGAGTGACTCCCAAGGCCGCCATAGGTAATTCTCCTTTTTTCTTGGTATATGGTAAAGAAGCTATTTTGCCTCCCCATCTATTTTTACCCTCTCTACATCTCTCCCAGTCAGTGCAGGAGATAGCATGTTCTTCCATGGAACATCGGATTAATACTCTGCTTAAACTGGATGAAGAAAGAGAGTTGGCTAGAAAAAAATTTGACCAACACCAGAAGACAATGAAACGCTGGTTCGATCACAGAAAATCAGCCAGTAGGGATTTGGAAGTAGGTGACCTAGTTCTGAAATGGGACAAAGAGCACGAAGACAGAGGAAAACATACCAAGTTCCAATGCCTGTGGCTGGGACCTTTTATCATTATAGAAAAACTTGGTCCCAACACATTCAGGTTGCAGATGCTGGAGGGAGACATCGAGAACCTTCCAATAAATGGCCATCTAATCAAAAAATATTTCTGTTGACATCCCTTAGGGGATTATCCTGTACATACCTTGTGTTGTTTTCTCGGTTTGTGAACTTTTAGTGTGTTCATTTTATTTGTTTGCTTTCAATATCCCCTCACATCTATTTGCTATTTTATTTGCATAATTTCTGAGAGTGATCAATTCATTTAATCTCGGGTTGATGACTTTTCACCGAATCTTGTGGTTGACCTACAAATCATGCATCATGATCTTACTCTCCTGAATATTGTCATGTTGTTTTACTTCTTGAATAGTGGACGATTTTTTTCGTCTTTCTAATTTTACCAAAATTTCCTAGATCATGTAAATATAAATTAATAAGATCAGTCTCCGCAAAGATTTTTCCAAAAGGGTTAAGGCAGTATTTGTCGAGGTTATATATTTAAGTTGTTTACGCCATCCCCTCTCGTAAAGAGAGTTAGACTTGCCTCCCCATCTGCTAAGACGATCTCATTCGAGATTAAATATAACTACAATCTGGCCATGGTTGGATTTGAATACAAAAACAATTAATTCTTGACATAATCTGAAGGACAAAGGGTCTCATCACGGGCCAGTCTATTTAGGATCATAGATTTGCGTTCAGTAACATTGTCGCTTCTGGTCACCAAGCCGGGACAGTGGCCCTTGGACAAAACACCAAGGGATAAAAGGTCTCATCACGAGCCGGTTTATTTACTGTAGTGCAGATTGGTGACTAACATGGTTACTACCTGGTTACCAAGCCAGAACCGTGGCCTTCAGGTGTTTTCATAAAGAAAAAAGAAAAAAAAAGAGAAAATGATAATAATATTTCCACCTAACCAAAGTTGTCTATCTATAACTAGCAGATGGGATACTGGCATTCTTTGGGCTATGAAGCAACCCTGTCAAGGCTATGGACGCCTGCTGGCAGCAGGGCCATGCTTGTGGTATTGACACTTTATTCTTCAAAACCAAGTCACCTACTGTCGTACTTCGTCTGGACTGATTTTTGTGAGAGACCTGATCTTTATCAAATAAATAATCAAAAGTGTAAATTTCTGGTAAGCTTTAGAAATATGAAATTCCTGAATCTGTTTAAGGTGCTAAAATTTGGCTTCTTACAGTGGTATACATGAGGGATCTAATTCTTTGATTGTAGTATTTCAGGCCAAGAAAACAGAGATAACTGTTCCTCCCAGTCAGTCGCCATCTGTTTTGCCCCTACTCAACAGCCTTAAAAAACAAATTTCATCAAGCAAAATGAAATTTTTCTTGATGAAATATTTGAATTTCTCATTTCAACTTGCAGAATCGGGAGCTACTGAGATGGTGAAATTCCATTAGCTACTGAAACGGTGAAATTCCATTGTTTTTATGACATTGGAAACTATGGTTATTTGGCAACGGGTTGTTATATTAAAATCATTATTTTGAATGGATTTGTGTTTTAATTGCAAATTTTACAAGGGTATAAAACATGGAAGACTCACTATTTCACACTGGGGTGCTTTATTAAAATATCATGCAAATTTTTCATCCTTAAGGTCTATCCTCCAATCTTCGAATTCTACAATTAATCTCGACCTTTGTATTATTCCTCATATGTGGCTTATATTCACCATTTGATGGTTGGGGTTGATATAATAGGTTATCTCATGTGTGTTCACGTAGCATGTTCGCCATTTATGAAGGTTGGCATTATTATATGGTAAGGTTCATGTTTCAGTGCCCAAGGTTCATTCCTTATGGTTGTTTCGATCCGTGTCGCCATATCCAAATCCAATCCACTTGATTGCAGGTTGATATGTCATCATGATACACGTAAAATACTCTTTGAATGACATTTAATTGTAGTACGAGCGTAGTGTGGTGTCCTCCTGCTCGTTGAACACCTGTACGCTATGCAATTTGTGGTTTTATGTCGATCAAGCCGAATAAATCATGGCTAAGTGAGGTTGTTCTGGAGTCTTCGTCATCTCTTTTCATTATTATGATCACCTCGTTGTATAATCATTCCCATTTGCTCATGCCAAATTCACTGGGTTCCTATCTGAGTTTACCCATGTCGCATTTCATTTATGAAGGAGTCGGGTTTCATCGTTTATGGTTTTTGCTCGGTTTGTATCCCGAATGGTCTCCCTCCAGCGTTCTGTGCTATTGCGATCTGGTGTATCTCCTATGTGTGCAACTATGCGTGTTCTCACTCGTGGCCATGGCTCCAATTGTTGGGGTCGAACCTAATAATACAAATCTTCTTGATGAGAACCTGGAGCTCCTAGCCAAGGTAGAAGCAATCGGCTGGCTTCCTTTTATTCGCAAATTTACAGACTCAAACCCTAAAGTTACCAAGCTGTTTTCCCTCTCGCTGGTTGACGCTAGAGTTAAGGTGGCCGACCTCCAATTCAGATTTTATGAGCGCTCAGTCACTTTGGCTACTGACCTACCTTTAGCAGGGGAATGCTGGTTTAAATCCAAGCAGATGAAAGCCACCGAATGGAGGCAAATGTTAAAAAACCACTGCCAGGACGTGCCTTTCAGGGCTGGTGTGTCGCGCAAATTTTTCAAAAAGGAATGGAGGCCCGTGTTGGATGTTATTCATAGGTATGTGACTTGCGAGGGTCATCTTTCTTATGCATATGTTTATAATCTTAGATTGATGACTGTTTTTCTCGGTCTGCCTATCAATTTACCCCATTACTTAGTTCACAGCATGACTAAGATGTCTGCGGCCATCAAGAAAGGGACTAATAATATCGGTCGGAGTATTTTCCACCATGGTCTTGTTAGAATGATAGTGGAGAGGGAGCTATCTAAACGAAATCAGAACTGGGACCATTTTCTTGAGTAGAATGGCTTTATGGTATTTTGCCATTGTCAGTTTGATTGCGCCGAAGAGTGTTATAGGCATCAGCAGCCTTGTCAAGTCTTAACTCCACCTGCGCAAAATCCTTTGCTAAATCCTAATGATCATATAAACCCTAGCATACACAAAGATTCCACTCCCACTCCTGTGCAAAGTCCTGGCTCTCCCATGCGTTCTAAGTGTAGGAGGAAATCTGCAAACCTTTCTCCGGTAACGCCGAGCCGTAATGATAAACCCTGTGGACAGACGAGCAAGAAGTCAAATGTTAGGGTTATAGGTAGGTTTACTAGGAGTATGGTGTCCAAAGCCAGTGATGTTAAGTCTTCTGTGAAGAATAAAAAAGACGTTGAAACTGTTGTATTGGATGAGGAAGAGAATGGACCTGTCTCGCATGATGGCCCTAATATGGATTCCGAACCTATCACTCACCCGATAGAACACAGTCCTCATGTTTCTGATAAGAATCCTCAAATTGATTCTATGCTAGATCTTCCAATCAAGGACAAACCTGTTGAGGAGAATCTACCTGGTTCATATCGAATTGGTGAAGCAATTCACCCATTATTCGTCAATTGTCTGCTTGACAAGATACGTTGAATGGAGGTAGAAATGATGGAGATGGTGGCAAGTACTGATTCTGTTAAAGCTAAGAATGTGAGGTTGCAGGAGAAATCCGATTCAGCTGATAAATGTATCCTGCGTCTGAAGAGACACAAGAATAAGCTAATCCAGAGAATTCTGAAACTTCAACATGCAAATCATAAAAATAAGGAAAGAGTTAGTGAGTTGAACGCTCAGGTCACTTTGATGCAGCTTAAAGGTCATTCACAGACTCCTTTTTCTCAAATTCCAGTGACTAGTGTTAATATACAGGTTTTTAATACCCCTGCTAGGCCCTAGCATGTTGGGATACTTACATTTTGTCCATAGAAAATATTTTCAGGTTTGAATTATGTAAATAGAAGCGGCAAAAGACATGAAGTTATTTTTGTTTTCCAGGTATTGTTTTGAGTTAATTAGTGGGTTATGTAATTTAGTTTATTTACCCTCGCATTGTGCTAATTCTCACTGTGTGATCTTGCAGATGATTTGGTTGTTTTTCCTGATGTGCCTTTCTTGGAGTTTGATGATCCCTCATTCTCAGGATTATTTCCGAAGACGTATGAATGAATCAGTTGAAACCGTTTTCAATTGTGGATACGATGTCTTCTAGGTGTCACTAATTTACTAGTGCCTTCATCATTTTATGATTTAGCACTATAGGACGAGTCTTTTCAATTTCGAGATATCGTAACGCATAAAAAAAAATGACAATTTCATTTGTCATTTTTCTGTTTTGAATGAAATTGGTTAAGATTACGATGATGTAGATTCCTGTTTTCTAGAACTATCTCTATATGAGATTGAACATATTTAAGGAGACAGGGTTTACTGTAAATGGGATCGATGATTGGGGAAAGAGACTAGGCAGGATCACTCTATCGTTTCTCGGTAGCTATGACAATTTTTTGTTACTAGTTACAACATCATTATACTGAAGATATTTATAAGTATATTTGCAGTATTTTTGCTATGGAGATGTACTTGTGGTATCATATGATCTTGTTATTTCTTCTCGCTGCCAGTATGTGTTGTTACTTTTCTTTTCAGAAATGTGCTAATGCATCATGATTAAATTGTCGATCTAAGCTGGTTCAACTTGCAAATTCATGTTATATAGTAAATTTTGATGTTATTGTTATAATAGATGTGATATACTAAGTTCTGTGTGTTGTCTTGTTCCTTTTCAGAATTTCTTCTGAATGTTTTCAAGATTGTATGCACAGTATCATTAGTTGCAAGTTGATTACAGGGTTAATATTATCATGTTCCTGATCAGGATAGGATATTTAGGATATATAAGTGGTAGTTTTTATTTGATTTATAGAAACTAGATTGAATCAGATTTTTATGTTTACACTCTGTAAATTTATCTTTCAATCCTATTATGAATGTACATGTGTTTATACTGTAATTACTATGATTGGTTAAGTTCATTAACATTTTTGTTATCATTCTTTCCTGTACACATGTGTTATTTCATTTAATTATCAGTTGTATATTATATGAGCTAACTTATTAATCAGTTTTAATAATTTCCTTTGTATATTCCTAAGTGTAGTGAAGATTCTGTTAACAAACATTAACTTTATTCTTTCCTTTGAATCTCCTCTTGTAGCTGGGAGTAAGTTAAGGGAAGGCAACGGGGCCTTAATCTCGTCAGAGACAGCTATCTAACGACTGAGAGCAACTTTGAAAGCTTTTGGATCGGATTGTCTCTTAGTTGACTATTGTGCCAATTCGGCTCATCAACAAAGTCCATCCCAGAAGTGAAGTGACGAAGAACCCAGTGGAAGAACCAGCCATCCAATCAGCACTATACAATGATACAACTCTGCACATAACTGCAAATAGATATAGCAGTCACAGATACATAAGAGTATAATGGCCATCAATAGGCATGATACAATATAACATATGTGGTCATCGCCACATACAATATAAATAGTTTAGAATCTCCATGATGAAGATATACAAAGGATCATGATCTCCATGAAGATTGAATATATATAATGGATCAAGATCTCCATAATGGCTGGAAATGTCTGACATATACTAGAATCAAGTCACGAGAGCTGAAATCTCATGAGCATTGGCACGATCAAGGAGGTAGCATATAAGAGATGCCACCAATATGGAAGGTCTTCTACACAAACCGCTACGAGTACATGTCCTACTATGTGAATAGAGGTGTCAAGGTTGAACACAGTAGTCCATCGTCTTATTACCGGTCATTGATGTATACCATTAATAGACGCGAGATCACGCACCAATAATGAAAATGGGAATCAAGGTACTAGAGTGCAAACTAACAAGTGTGAATAAATGTGTTGAGGTCAAACACTTGAGAGAATCCATTAATCAAGGGAAATTGATGTATCCCCAAAAACTATCGATGGCGAGAGAACCTGCCACTGATGACTGCAAGTCTCAAGGCACTCAAACATGACTCTAGATTCCTATCCCAGAATAAATGATCTGATGTTGATGGGATGAAATCCACTGGAAGGAGGGCATTAAGGCATCCCCCATCATCCAACACGAGGTACTCAGCAAGGCTGTATAATGTTGAAGGACTCGATCATAAGGTGCATGAACCAGTAACTGTATCGGGAATGGTTGATATGCAAAGTCAAGATAACTGAGGAATGGTCGACTCAGGTTTCAACTTCCTTCGAACAAGAGCATAAAGGTGAATGGTGATTGAATGTAGGCAGCATAGACTTGATATGCAAAACTGGGACATCTCTGCGACACAGGAGGCTTCGAAAGAGGCTCCATAGGGAGTGGAAGCTTAACCAGTTGATGGAGATAAACTCATATAAATGAGTACAACTCCTAAAGTCAAAATATTAACCCAACCAATGGATGTGATATATATTGCTATGTTCGAAGGTGACACAACTCAACTGCTGCCAAAGATAACATCTTTTCTTGTCCGAATTTTTGGTTTTTTAATTTTTTTTGGACTTTTTCAAATATTTGAAAATCTTGAAAAAGAATAAAATCGCTTTAAAGTTACAGACTAGGAGGAGACAAGTGTCAAATGGGAAAACAAACTAGTTCCAAGCAGCAGAACATACCTATGCTCAATGCAAGGACACATGTGTAGGATAGTGACACTCGGGGGAAAGTCCCCTCCCTGTAAAAATAGGGAATCAAGCTGCAAAATATATATATAATGGCTCTGTGTGGCTATACATGAGACAATCTCGGGCTATATGGATGATACTCAAAGTCAGGGAAGCCAGAATAAGGCTCAATGAGGCAGGCAAAGCTCATGATAATGCAATTACAACTTGACATAAGGGAGTCCTGGGGAAACAGGCCAACAAAAGATCAAGAGGAGTATGAGGCTCTTGCGAAATGTCATGGTGATACTATACAATGGACTCCCACATCCTAGAAGACAAATTGTCGACATGGGCATCAAATGCAAATAAAGAGCTAACTAGGGTACCCATGTAAGGTCAAGCTCTACCATTCACATCATGTCACTTCTAAAACAGCAAGAAGGTTCTGTGACAAGATAGAATGGGTTCGTACCTAAGGTTATAATGAAATGGTCATAAGGTCATGCAAAATGCAAATGGAGGTGAAACCTAACCTATATGCCAATTTAAACATCATACCTGAAATCGGCATGAACGGGTCAAAACAACAGTTGAAATAGTGCTCAAAACGGTCTCCTACATCATATATTAGTCAAAAACGGTCCAAAAGGGTCCAAAACTATAGAAAGGGGGTAAAAATTTTCAAAAGTTTGAAAATTTTCTATAAATAGTAAAAATTTAAAAAATTATATAACATTTGAAATTTTTACCCAATTGAGCTCAGAACTTCAAACGTGATTTCCGGGAGATCCAGCCGGCGGAATCCGACACCATTTTTCCTAGGTGACTTCCCATGCTTTGTTCTTTCATTTACATGTAAATTTTTCAATTTTCCATGGTCCAATTTGATTTCTAGGCCATTCTAAATTATGCGCCTAGGACCACGTGTAAATCAAGGATTTTTCCACGTATAGGGCTGGCTATACGTGGAAAAATGCCCCAAAGTCGCATACATATGCGGTTGTTTAGAAAATAGTCATGTATGTGGCCGCATTCAAGTTTTTCTAAGACATCTAATGACCCAAACTTGAATTAAATGTGCAGGATGGTTCTAGAATGGAGGGAATGAGAGCACGGGGATGTAGAAGAAGTAGTACGAGGAGATCTAATGGAACAACAGGCTCTTCGTGCATGCGGGCACTACAAGTTTTGGTGTCTTGGTGGCATAAGGGCCAAACCAAGACTGCTGCAGATGCTAGTAGACTACTGGGATCCTTACTCAGAGTCATTCCAGATCGACAGGATGTCTCTCACCATAGAATTGGAGGACATATACTTCATTACTGGATTGTCCCGATGAGGGGAAGTGGTGAACCTACATTCTCGCGGGCCCGTAGGTGGCCTCACCATAGATGAGTATATAGTTGTATACTGTTATCCGAACACGGAGAAGGTCAGGAGTCAGATCCCAACTAACTCCATACAGGTGCTAGGCCTAAAGGCCATACTACTGACACTTGGTAGGATAGTAAGGATAGCCTCACTCCATCAGGCCTCATGGCCCCTGATGTTCTATGCAGTGGAGTGCATGATACCTATGGTTTATGATTGGAGCACTACGATGTTGAGCAACATGAAGCACCAGCTCAACGAGTGCAAGATGGGCAGGGTATGAAACTTTGGTTTCAGTAGTATACTAAGCATGTTTTTCTTTGAGCGTGTTCCAATATTGAGCCTTAGAGTTGACGTTCCTCTTCACGGGGTTCGAGATCCGGTCCAACGACGTTGGGCAGATGCGATGCACAGACTGGGTGGAGGCAGGGTGTCCAACCCCTATCCAGCTGATTTCTTTCCATGGTGGCGGTGGTAGATAGTTGCCATCGATGATTACCCCTATGCGGGGATAGATTTTCGGGGAGATCCCGACATGCCTCTACCACCAGAATCAGGATACGATGACATTGGTAATGAATCCCAATCCTCTTTTTAAGTTTTGTGAATTATTTAATTTTTTTGTGTTTTTTGATATATATAGACTCAAAAAGACATGTTTTTGCGTGACAACACATAGTGACATCCTGTCATACGTATGCAGATGTAGGACCATGGCGGCCTGAAGGCTTCCCTCGTCATAGACGGAGGGGAAGAGGAGATGAAATTATGGGTGTGAATGCGGAGCGGATGCTCCAAAGAATTCATACCAACTTCGTGCGGCTGACACATAGGGTACCCATGGCGCAGTTCAAGGACCTTCCTAAGGCCATGCAGCATCAGGTGGTGGGTGTGCCACGAGCATGAGTGTGGTTGTTTCTACGACCAGATAGAGTTGTGGTGACATTCCATGATCAAAACCCCCCTCCTCCTCCCTAGGATTAGATACCTAGGAGTGATACATTTTCTACTACTGTGTATTTATATTTTGGTGGCTTGAAAGTCCCATTTTTGTATTATGACACTTATGTATTATCACATTTTGGATGTTTAATGAAAAACTTTTATGATGATCGATTTATTTATTTACATGTGTAAAAATGTATGTTTTTGATGAGCTTATTGTCTGTGAAACAAATGCCAATCTAACACATAGTTAGCATATGAGTCGGCAACTTGATTATAAATTATTGGAACATTTATGTATGTTATGTTGTCAAATTTCCATTCTAACAATCTCACACGTAAGAATATTCGTAATAATGTTGGATCCCTAACATGATACAAGCCATTAAGCTGTGACACTACTAACTCTGAATCAAGACGTACCTCAAGAGATAGAACACCATGTGAAATGGAATCCCATAGAAGCTCGATAATGGAACTATATTCAGCAACGTTGTTTGAAGAGGGCCGTAAACATACGCCTCCTGAAGACAATACCTAACCCATAGGAGTATAAATCACCCAAGAAGCAGAGGCTGAGTGTTGAGTGTGGTGGCTAGCACCATCTGTGAATCCTATATAGATGGAAGAATCCATTGACATATTCCATAAGAAACAAAAGCTAATCAACAAACCCAATCACCATAAGAAAAACCTAACTATGAAAAATACTATACAATAATATACAATAGTCAGCCCTGGCTGAGAATCATGCATAGTACTTTTTAAGATAGAGCCCATATCTAGGCTCCGCCAAGGCCGTCCCTTTGTAATCTACTAACTCATATGCGCCCTTCTCTAACACATGTTTAACAACGTAAGGACCATGCCACATGGGGTTAAGTTTTCCTACCCCCAAGGGTTCCTTAGCTTGATCTCACAAAAGGACTAAATCTCCTTCACTAAACTTCCTTGGACAGACAGATTTATCATACTGGACCTTAACGTGACGCTTATTCACTTCTAGAGCCACCAAGGCATCTCGGGGATGCTCATCAAGATGCTTTAAGTGGACCAAACGTTCCTCCAATGGGGAAGTGTCTAGTAAGAGCTCTATGGATAGCTTCAAAGAAGGGATTTCGCACTCAACCAGCAATATGGACTCCACTCCATGTACAAGCTGATATGGAGAAAAACCAGTGGCAGTCTTGATCACGGTCCTATAATCCCACAAAGCAGGATATAACATGATATGCCAATTGGTCTTGCTTTGTGCGATGGTTTGTTGGAGAGTGGACTTGAGTGACTTGTTCACTACTTCAACCTATCCATTCCCTTAAGGGAAATAAGAAGAAGAATGCTCCTACTTATACCCTAAATTCAAGGCCAACTTTTCCATCATACGATTCTGAAAGTGCCTACCATGGCCAGTGAAAAGCTCTTTCGGAATACCGAACTGAGTAATGATCTGGTTGAATACGAAATGTGCGACTGTCTCACCCTCAGATTTAACCATGGGCATAGCATCATCCCATTTCATGAAATAGTCAACAACCACGATAATATGATGATGCCCCCCAACTGAAGCTGGGTTGCAATCCATGAAATCAAGCCCCCAATTAGTGAAGGTACCGGCGGTGATAATTGGATGTAACGGGGCATGATGTGAGCGTATATTGCGTGCAAACACCTGGCAAGGGTGGCACTTCTTGACCGCATTAACACAATATTTAAAGATAGACGGCCAGAAATAACCCGCTCTCAAGATTTTTTGGGCTGTAGAAAGCCCAAATAAATGACCACGACATGACCCTCCATGGCTATCATTCAGCACAAGCTCAGCCTCCTCATGAGTTAAACAATGATGTAAAATGGAATCTACCCCATGGTGGTACAATGTGTTATCCACTATGAGGTAATTCTTGGATACGTGACGTAACCATCATTGTTCATCCCATGAAAGGTGAGTAGGGACCTTCAATGTTTATAAATATATGATAATATCCCCATACCATGGATCCAAATTTGAGATCAATAAAATGTGCTCATCGACAAATGTATCTTCACAAACTTCCTCCTCCTCCTCATTTGGGAAATCTAATATAAGCTCTACAAAAATCAACAATTTATTCAATTTTGCCGAAACAAAGTCAAGATCAAATTCTTGCAAGATGACAATCCACTTTGTATACTTTCCCCCTATCATCCTTCTAGTGAGGACGAATTGAAATGGATTGACATAGGCTACCACCAAGGTCTGGTGAAGGAGAATATAGTGTCTCAATCTTTGAACCGCATGAACGGTAGCTAAGGCAAGTTTCTCCACATGGGAATAACGATTCTCTGCATCTATAAGGTTTTGGCTCAAATAATATATGACATACTCCTGGAGCTCCTCATCCTTCTGAACCAAAACCATACCAATCGTCTCCATGGGCGTGGCCACATAAAGTAAAAACTCACGGCTATAGTCGAGTGGACTAATCACCGAGGCCAATGCTAAGGCTCGTTTAAGTGCATCAAAGGACTCCTAGGCTTTCTCATCCCAGCAAAAGGTAGTGTCCTTCTTCAAAAGATGCATAGATCCTCTAGTCAAATTGGCAAAGTTAACGACGAATCTCCGCAAGAAATTTTCCATGCCTTGCAAACACTGAAGATGTCTAATGTTTTTTGGGGGAGACAATTGAAGTATTGCCTCAACCTTCAAAGGGTCGACTCTTATACCCTCCTTGGAGACAATGAACCCTAATAAGCGACCAGACTTCACACAAAAGATGCATTTATGAGGATTTAACCTAACCAAGTAATGGTGGCACCTTTCAAACACGAATCTCAAATGGTAGGAATGATGCATCCTCTGACAAGAATGAGCAGCAAGGTCATCCAAAAAGACTTCAATAATTGATTTGAGATCATGAAAGATCTAGGTCATAGCCCGCTGAAAAATGGCTCAAACATTTTTAAGGCCGAAAGGCATTTTTTGATATGCAAAGGTACCCCAAGGACAGCTAAAGGCAGTCTTATGTTGGTCCTCAGGTTTTATTTGTATCTGATTGTATCCAGAAAATCCATCCATAAAGGAAAATACCTCGCATCCCACACACTCATCCAAAATTTGTTCAATAAATGGTGTGGAAAAATTATCCTTAGGACAGGCACGATTCAAGTGACGAAAATCAGTGCATATACGGATCGCTCCCTACTTCTTATCAACCGGAACGGGGTTTGAAACCCACTCCATCAAGGGAACGGGATAGATAAAATTGGCATTCAACAGCTTTTCTATCTCAGCCTTAATAACGGGTGCTTTCCTAGGATTCACTGTAGGCAAGCGTTGTCAAATAGGCTTAGCATTGGGATAAGTTTTAATTTCATGCTCAACAATGCGAGGGTCGATGCCTGGAATTTCCTCATATGACCAAGCAAAAACATGACAAAATTATTTGAACAGCTCGGTATACTCTTGAATCTCAGCATGGGAACATTCTACCCCAATATAGACATTCTCAATATTTCCAGGATCATGAGAGATAATGATAGGGATGGTAGGAGATATATTCGCCATGTTTCCATCAGCCATCGGACCAGGAGAGCTTAATGGAACCACGAGACTACCAATTCTCTCACTAAGAATCTCCTTAAAGTCTTCACACTCCAAACATTCAAGCTCAGGAAGGAAGTAAGATCTATGATGCAAATCTTCCCAAGGTGGCTCAACCCCAGACATAGCCTCAATAATAGCTTCATCTAATGGAAAAACACTATCAAGGTAGTCATGTGTGTGAGAAGACTCAACTGCCCATGCAGGAAGCACATATGGGTCCTCCTCCTTCATCCACAAAGAGGAAGGACTAGGCTCTGCAACACATTCAATATTAGCTTGATATGCTATCAATGCTGCAGGAAATGACACATCCGTTCCGATACGCTCACACGAAGGAATCGATGTAGGAACAATCCAAGGATCTTCCATATGAGTGGTGCGAAAAGACACTGAACACAATGACGATGAAGCCTCACCAAAACTAGACCCAATCATAAGAACAGGTGCAGGACAACTAAATGATCCCATAAGGGATGGGTACATGCCAACACCCACACTCCCAGTTACTGGCTGAGAGTGCGCGACATTCGGGACATAAGCTCCTAAAGATGCGGTAACACATGGATTCTTGAATGAAATTTGATTAATCATAACTATATTTCCATTGAATGGAAAGCATACAACTCAAAATAAAGAAGAATCTATGGCTTGCATATTGTACATCCAATTCCTACCCAATAATAGATTGTAGTCAAGGGGTGCATCAACCACCTCGACCTTGATCACGACGGTCTTCCCTCCCAAACGGACCTTAAGGGAAGGAAGAAGGACATGCAGCTGAAACAATATACCATCAAAAGTAGTCAACATGGTAGCAGATTTAGACAACTCGGGGCAACCCAAACCCTTCCAACATGCCAAAGACATCACAGAAGAAGCAGCGCCTTCCTCAATCATAGTGCATTTGACGGTCATGTTAAGACATTCTACATGAATCAAGAGAGACACATAGTAAGGCAAGCGAGGTTGTAGTCCTACGATTTCAAATTTGATGACAGAGGAAGAGTGATCATCGTTAACACCAAGAGAAAAAAGCAAAGCCTTCCTTTGTGAAGGACAACTATAAAGTACTTCGAGTGTAGACATCACATAAGGAGTGTGTCCCAAATCCTCGACAACAGAATAGTTCTGGGTGGCTCAAGCATTAGGATTGTGCCCTGAATGCTTAAGGACTCCCTTAGGAATGCGAGGTGCAACTTCAAGTTTATCCACATGGTTTTCAATACACAAAGGACTTTCGGGTGGATCAGGTTCCTTTCCAAGGTTTTGTTGTGACGAACCATAGTCCTTTGCATGAGTGATAGCCTTAGCAACACGCACCATGTTGATGCAACCATGACCACTACAAGCTTCCAGCGGATCTTGATCCCCACCAGACTGATCATGGGTCCTCGAGTTCATATTTTGATTATGAGGTAAAGGGTTAGTCAGCACAGCTAGGCCCTGTGCTATAAACCTCAAGGCTTATTCTATCTGAGGGCACAAGTGAATGAGGTGGGCATCCTTCCACAACTTGCAAGGAAACTTAACCTTACGTTTAGTCTGCTTGTACCCCCCAGCATTTCAAGAATTCTTGTCATTAGAATTGGCATTTTCATTCATATTCCCACCCTTATAATTGTTTGTACCCTTCTTCTTATTCCTTCCAGGTTGTTGGTTACCCTTCTGGTCCGAAGATTGCAGCGAAAGCACACTCACCATTTGGGTGGGTTGAAACGAAGCCATGGCTTGTCCCGAGGAAGATTGGTTGATAGAAAATTGACTCACCTATTTCACAATTGAATCCGCAGGTTTGGTACTCGTACAACCAACAATTCCATCGGCATGTGGTCCAGGTTTGATCTTAGGGTCGAAAATAGAATGCGGAGCGTTAGGAATGATCTCATATAACAAACCGGATTGAGCATAAATCAAATCCAATTCCTGCACCCTAAAAATGGCTTGTTCCTCATTCTAAACTCTGGATGTAGAAACATCCTTCGCTATATAAGGTCGTAACGATTTAAAGAACCATTCTAGGAGAAACTTCGGCAATATGAAGGCTTTAATCAATCTCTTCCATCTATGCCACTCTTGGATATGGTCCGAGATATGCATGGCTTTTTCTTTCCAAAATGTCGACAAGATTTCCGTACCAATGTCGTAATGCAATAGTATCTGGAAGTGGTTGAGAAAAGTCATAGCTAGGTCATCGAACAAAACAAATGCCCCCCTAGGTAAATCTATGTACCATTTCACTGCAGGCCCTGTAAGGGTGCATTGAAATAGCCTTAAACGGATCGACTCTTCATGTAAGGAATTAGAAGAGCACCAAAGGTGAAATGTAGTAACATGTTCACTAGGATCTTCTCCTGGTTTGCCCTCGAATTTGGGAAGGTCCGAGGGAATCTTATTAGGGACAACCAGCCAAGCCAAGTCATGAGAGACTGGATCATTTGTTAGTCTCGACAAGTCAGAAAAATTTAATGTTGCGAGGAAAGGGAGTCTAGGTTGAGTAGGTCGATGAGACGCTCCCTGATAATTTTGGTTCACATAGGACTTATGACCGTTAACACCATGGCCATGGCCACAGTATCCTCCTCCTGTTTGACCCATGTAGGGTGGCATGGAAGCACCATAATGTGGTGTACCTTGACTATTTGGGGCTACAAATCCATAATTCAGGGAGTAAGCAGGTTGTTGATACATGTACCCATAAGGTGAATAAATCTATGCATACTGCGGTCCATAATATGGTCCATAAGAAGTCCCATGAGATGTCCCATGAGAAACTCCATAGGTAGGAATTGACGTTCCGGAAGTAGGAATATGACCTCCAAAAGTAGGAATACGACCTCCGAAGACAATAGGAGGTACTTGAATCTGAGACACAACTAAGCGAGTAGTAGCAGTATGCACATGACTCGTAGCTACATTCTGACCCGAAGGATCACGTGAATGATAGGGAGGAATAGCGTTCGAAGAACTAGGAGTAGAGGAGGAAGGGACATGTGAAACTATGTAAGTGGTATTCCCTATAGTCACTTGTCTTGGTTCTGGTATCCAAATAGGACTACTAACACCAGGTCTAGGACGAACGTGAGATGTAGCCTCCATCACCGGAATGGAGGGTACAATGTGACTCGTGCTCTGAAATATCTCCGCATAGAAAGGAATGGGAATGCCCCTAATCATAGTGCTAGGATCAAATTATGACTCAGCATGATGTGCCAGATCGCGTGTAGGGATACCAGACATGCCATAACTAACATAACTAGTGCTCACAGGTTCATGATGAGTTTCATCGCTTGGCATCCAATACCAGTGACTTGTGAATGAGGGATCATACATAGAGTGAGTAGGTATATCATGTGAAGGATCGAACCTAGAGTGTGTAGGTATATTAGGTGAAGGATCATATACAGGAATAGGATCTTCTTCCCCATCCTCCTGAGGTGGAGAAGACAACTCAGGAATTTCATCTTCATGATCTCCCATCGTGTGTGAATCAATGTGAGAAGTAGTCCACCTGGACTATCTATTTCTCTCTCCCAAAGGAGGAGGAGATGTAGAAGGTGGAAGTCCTACTAAATGATGAGAACAGCATGGTTCCACACCTGAATCCACAATGACTCAAAAAATGAAAATGACTCTCTAATTACGCAAACCCTAAGCAAGCTAACATGGATAGATCATACACCAATATAATCTAAATCCAATCACAAGCAAACAACGGTAGGATATGTGAGCTCCCGAATGAAGTAGGTATGTCTCTCCTAGGAGAGGCTTGAGACTCCCATACACAACAAGTGGAGGTTCGTAACCAATTATTGTGGCCCTCAGCTTCAATGGATATAGCGACTGTGCTGTCTGAACCCAACCTGGGTGGGACACTTGCAGAATAACCCCTGCAAAGTACCCCCTCAATAACCTAGGTAAGGCAACTAAGGTCACCTCAATATAATCAATGCTCAGGTGGATAGTCGCAGGCAGGATTGACCGTGTGGGCAGGGTAGCAAAGCCCAAAACTCTCAAAAGATCCCTTGTAAGAGGAGGATCCTGAGAAACACTAATTATACCAAGGAATTTCACACTCTTACCTAGACAGACACATACATGTTGTTGTTTAGTGGTCTTGGAGAATTTACTCACAATGAACTATTCCAAGACTCTAAAACCTAATCTTGTTGGTGCACCTATCAAAGAAAATAGTGTAATACATTTTAATTAAGCGTTGATTTTATTTGGATTTATTACTCAAAAAAGGTAGATGACCGTGCAACCAATGGTGTTATGATGCAACATGAAGTAAATTGCACACCTAACAATCAATGCAAATGCATTGTGTCGAATGAAAAACAGGACATGCTACTACGTGAAATGCAAATTTTATTCAAATGACAAATGCAATCATTCCTATATGAAAACCTGACTAATACTTCTCTAAGCAAACCTAGTGCACGTACCATGCAAAGTGCAAAGTGCAATACATAATGATGCAAAGCAGCAAATATTTTTGGATTTTTTGAATAAAAATGAGATAGCAAAGCAAAAGAATGATTCTACCACCCCTAGAATCTACAAGCACAATCAAATAGCACTCACACAAAGTACTAAGGTAAAAGAAATCTAATGCACTAATCCCAAAACAAAAAATTGAAAATGCAATGAAAAGAACATTCTTAATAAAAAAAATTACCCTAAAAAAAGGTGTCTCTGGTCAGAAACAGAGGTGTATACAGACTCTAGTAGTATCAAAGGAGACTCAGCAATCATCAAAATTCACCCAGCAACAATCAGTCTTCCTCTAAAAGGAAAAACTCAGAGCATACGCGACTGTATGCAAAAAACCCGCGTATGTGCGCGAATATAGCAGTTAGAACCACGTGTATACGCGACTATGAGTTAAAAACTCGCGTACATGAAGAAAAATGTATAAAAATGAAGGAAAAAAGATAAGCTGAGACAAAATTCACACCAATCAGACACTACCAGGAAAACATGCCCCCAGACCCGACTCAGAAATAGAGAAATCAGAGCAATTCAAGAACATTGAATGCCGATAAAAACCCCCAAAGGATAATTACTAGGAACTCCCCAGTGGAGTCGACAATTCTGTTATGGAGAGAAATTCCTATGCTTTGGGTACCACAACAGACAGCTTGACTCCAAAAATCAATCCTTTCCTATATGCAATAGAAACCAAATATCTAACACTAAAGGATCTCAATTCTGTTAGGAACCCATGTCAATCCCTCTCTTTACTATGTTAGTATATTGTTGTTGGACGCATATGCTTTGTAAGTCGTCCCATAGTAATTTTTGATCCATAGTTTGTGTTATTGTCGTGAGGCACATATGTTTTGTAAGCTGCTTGTAGTATTTGTTGACCCATAGTTTATATTGGCCCATGGTTTTGACCCATAGTATTGGCGCCTATTTTGGTATATAAGTGTGTGTTGAGGCCAAGGAAGGCACCGTGAAGTTATTTTGTATTGAGCTTGCTCAAAGGAGGTTGCCCCCTCGAAGTGGCTTGCGATTAATATAAAAGTGATTCTGAGTTCTGCTGCTATATCGTGTGTTTTGATTACTTGTTTGCTGCAAGTTCCTCACATCTGGTATCAGAGCACTTTCCTTGGCACACGTGGGAATTTTTTTTTTTGGGGGCGGCGACTTTTAGATCAATTTCTGAAACTTTCTGCACAAAATCAGAAGAAATAGGTTGCATATCTGAATTCCTCTTTCAAAAATACGCAGTTTCAAAAAAAAATCATCTCATTTGGAGTTCTAAAAGTGGAGATATCACGGATTTAAAATCCGCAATTTTTCAGAATTTCGGTGACGGCCGCAGGAATTTGTAGCACGAAAATCTTCTGACCGAGTGCCCATATTTCTATTCCGATTTCATGGGTAGAAGCAGAGTGGTTATTCCAATTCCGAAAACATGCTATAATAGCGATTCTGAGCAATATAGATCCAGTTTGTAAACAATGGGTGGAATTTATGCCCAAATTTTTTTTTCTGTTGCAGGTTCGGATCTGGGAATAATCCCTCTCCGCTTAACTATAAGAAGTACTTGGGCATAAGCCCTAAAACTCATTGTGAGGAGTACCACAAGAACCCCGAAGTAGCTGGACCATTGAGAGGACCTGCCAACAAAAAGGGCAACGACCCCTACCTGATTGACTAGTTCCCACCTGTGAGGTAAACCAAGAGCTGTCGTTTGTGGCCAAGCAGTTATCAGTTTTACCTAAGCCGTGGAGTGAGGGGTACTGCCCCAATATGAAAGCTGTCAGACAGCATTGGTGGCTGAGTGAATCCCTTGAACAGATAGGAAGCCGCACATACCTGGGGTCTATATCTATTTTCAGTTGCACAATTGTAGATTTCCTCTGTCCAGCACTATTGCCGATCAGTTCTGCGCCGTTGCAGATCCATTTGTTTCCAATCACTTCCGTGTTGTTGCAGATCCCTTCCTGAAAAATCTCTTGCTTATGGTTGTCACCCGCACAGGAGAAAAAATCATGGAGGAAGCACTTGCAGCCATCCAAGCCAAACTCCAGGAACTGGATGAAAAATTTCTCGGTCTCCATCTTGAGCATTCAGCTATGAACACCAGACGACAGTCCGAGTCTTCATCAACCAATGGGTTCTCTTCTTCCAGCAATTTTCGCGGTCCGAAGCTAGATTTTCCGTGCTTCAATGGTACTGATCCGACTGGATGGATCTATCGTGCAGAATAGTATTTCAGCCTTCATAATACTTTTGATGTCCACCAAGTTCCACTTGCCTCCTTTCATTTGGAACAGGAAGCTCTTCAATGGTATCGTTGGTACATCAAGGCTCATGAAGAGCCAAAATGGCCTGCTTTTTGCCAGCTCCTTTTGCACCGATTTGGTCCTAGTGCTTTTGATGACTTCACAGGAGCTCTCACTAAACTTCGCCAAACTGGCACTGTGAAAGAGTATCAAACTGAATTTGAGAAACTAGCTAATCACATTAAAGGATTGCCTGATGACTTCTACCGGAGTTGTTTTATCAGTGGTATAAAGGATGCAATTCGCTCTGAGGTCAAAATGTTCAGTCCCAACACAATGATGGAAGCCCTGGGGTTGGCTAAGTTGGCAGAAGACAAGATGGCAGCCCAACAGCGCTCCAAATCCTCTTTTGTTCCCTTCCGCAATATGGGTTCTCAACGACCTCCCATTCCGGCCACTCCTCGCTCACCTCCAATCAAGCATTTGTCTGAAACAGAGATGCAGGCACGCAGAGAAAAAGGGATTTGTTATAATTGTGATGAGAAATTCAGTCGGGGACATCGATTTGTTCAACAAAAGATCTATCTCTTGAATGTGGATTCTCCACCTTCCTCTGAAATTGGTGAAGAAGTTGTCGATGTAATGGATGCTCCAATTGACACTCAGGAGCCGCCTACTGACCCTCCATCTCAGGACGACCAGCCCGAGATATCCCTCCATGCTTTAGCTGGAGTCACTGCCCCCCAAACAATGTGAGTACGCGGTTACTTCAAAAAGCTTCCTCTTATGATACTCATTGATTCTGGCAGCACTCATAATTTCATTGACCCTCGGATCGCCAAACAAGCTGATTGTTTTATCCATCCTTGCTCCAACTTTGAAGTCATGATTGCCAATGGGGGCACCTTACCTTGCAAAGGGAAGTGTCGTAATGTGCGTATCTCTATGGGAGATTATAACCTCTGCTCTGACATTTTTTCCTTGACCTTAGGCAGATGTGATGTGGTTTTGGGCGCTCAATGGCTGTGCACACTTGGCCCCATATTATGGGATTTTGCTGAACTTTGGATGCAGTTCTCCCCCGATGGACAAAAACACACATTGAAGGGATTACAACCAGGGTCTCTCAGCATCATCAGTTCACATCGCCTAGAAAAACTCCTTAAGAAGAATTCCCATGGTGTCATTGCTCAGCTCCATTCCCTTCAAATGCAACCTTCAGCGGCCCCCACTACTCCTTTGGATCTCCAACAAATTCTGGATCGCTATACAGGTGTTTTTGCTGAACCAGTGGGACTTCCACCTTCATGACCAGAGGACCATCGTATTCAGCTCCTCCCTGGTAGCATTCCTCCCAACATCAGGCCCTATTTGCGGAAATTCATTCTGGTATTTTTTTATGATATCCTCATCTACAGTAAAACATGGGCTGAACATCTCCAGCATCTGGCTCTTGTAATGCAACTTTTCTCTGATCATCATCTCCATGCCAAAAAGTCTAAATGTGTTTTTGGCCAAAAGGAAGTTGAGTATCTTGGGCACATTATCTCAGCACAAGGGGTTCGTGTGGCTCCTTCCAAAATCACTGCCATGAACAATTGGCCACCTCCTATGACACTCCAGAGCCTTCGTGGTTTTTTGGGGTTGACTGGCTACTACCGCAAGTTTGTCAAGGATTCTGGGAAGCTTGCAGCTCCATTAACTGCGCTGTTGAAAAATGATGCTTTTACATGGACACTTGTTACTGAGCGTGTATTTGACAAGCTGAAACAAGCTATGTGTACTACACCCGTTCTAGCTATGCCCGATTTTTCCAAGCCCTTCACTATTGAGAGTGATGCTTGCGGCAATGGACTTGGTGTTGTTCTCCTTCAAGATGAACACCCCATTGCGTTCACCCGCGAAGCCCTTTCTGGTACGAATTTAGCTGCCTCTACATATGAGAAGGAAATGATGGCCATTTTGCATGCAGTACAAAAGTGGCGACCCTACCTCTCAGGGACTCATTTCTGCATCCAGACTGATCACCAGAGTCTGAAATATTTCCTAGAACAGCGTGCATCCTCCCTAGCACAACAGAAATGGGTTAGCAACCTCATGGGTTATGACTATGAGATCACTTATAAGAAGGGTAAGGACCATCTTGTGATGGATGCCCTTTCTCGCACATTTGATGACCAAGGTTCTCTTTCCACTATTTCTATGCCTGTTCCAAATTGGTTGCAATCGGTTTAGCAGGGTTATGTCAATGCCTCTTCATTATCTCACATCATCCAATGCTTGGCCAACAACCCTTCTACTGTTCCACATGACTCTTGGGATGGTGCTTCACTACGATACAAGGGTCGTCTGGTGCTTCCTCAGAACACAGCTCTTCAACACGCTATCTTCTATGAACTCCATGCTTCTCCGTCAGCGGAGCACTCTGGTTTTCTCAAAACGTATGAACGGGCATGGTGCAACTTCTTTTGGCAGGGCATGATAAGGACAATTCAACAGATGGTGGTTGAAGGTGATACCTGCCAGTGCAATAAGGGTGAAACAACACCCCTTCCGAGATTGCTCAAGCCCTTGCCCATACCTCCCCAGATATGGACAGATATTTCTATGGATTTCATTGACGGGCTCCCTAACTCTGGAGGGAAGACTGTGATTTTGGTTGTGGTTCATCACCTCTCCAAATATCGTCATTTTTGTGCTCTCGGCCATCCCTATACAACCTCTTCCGTTGCTCAAATTTTCCTGAACAAGATCTTTCGTCTTCATGGAATGCCTTCTTCCATTGTCTCGGATCGTGATGCGACTTTCACCAGTCATTTTTGGACAGAACTCTTTCACCACACTGGCACCAAACTGAAGATGCGTTCAGGTTATCACCCCCAACCGGATGGTCAGACTGAAATTATCAATAAATGCTTGGAACCTTATCTTCGTTGCTTCTCCTCTGAGCAACAACATCAGTGGGAAAAGTGGCTCCCTCTCGCTGAATGATGGTACAACACCTCTAACCGTACTGCCTCTAAAATGACTCCATATGAAGCAGTTTATGTTCAGGCACCGCCAGTTCTTCTTCCTTACACCCCCAGCAGTTCTCCAGTTCAGGAAGTTGACGCGGTCCTTCGCATTTTGCGCGAAAACCTTCACATGGCAGGCAATCGCATGAAGCAACAAGCTGATCAGCACCGTTCTGAGCGCACTTTTGAAGCCGGTGATATGGTTTTTCTTCGTCTCCAGCCTTACAAGCAATCCTCACTAAAAATCAAAGGGCGCCATCAGCTCGCCCCAAAGTTCTATGGGCCATATAGGATTCTTCAGAAGATTGGGTCTGTTGCTTCTAAATTGAAACTTCAACCTTCTTCCCGCATTCATCCAGTATTTCATGTCTCTTGTCTGAAGAAAGTTCTTGGCACCAACATCAAAGGCCAAACTATTTTACTAGAACTAGATAATGAAGGATCCATCTTTTTGGAGCCGGAGGCTGTCCTCAATAAGCACACTCGTCAGCTTCACTCTCACTCTATCACAGAGGTCTTAATTCAATGGCATGGATTGCAGCCCGAGGATGCTACGTGGGAACCACTCCTCCAGATACAGCGACAATTTACACATCTAAAGCTTTGAGGACAAAATTTTTTCTAAGGGGGAGGGGATGTTAGGAACCCATGTCAATCCCTCTCTTTACTATGTTATTATATTGTTGTTGGACACATATGCTTTGTAAGTCGTCCCATAGTAATTGTTGATCCATAGTTTGTGTTATTGTTGTGAGGCGCATATGCTTTGTAAGCCGCCTGTAGTATTTGTTGACCCATAGTATTGGCACCCATACTTTATATTGGCCCATGGTTTTGAGCCATAGTATTGGCGTCTATTTTGGTATATAAGTGTGTTTTGAGGCCAAGGAAGGCACCATGAAGTTATTTTGTATTGAGCTTGCTCAAAGGAGGTTGCCCCCTCGAAGTGGCTTGCGATTAATATAAAAGTGATTCTGAGTTCTGCTGCTATATAGTGTGTTTTGATTACTTGTTTGCTGCAGGTTCCTCACAGATTCGTACCTTATTCCGGACGGTTGATGTAGATCCCGGTTGAGCTTTCCAACTCCAGCTTGAATTGATAAATTGCTTCCTCAACATTCAATAAACAAGACAATCGTGCTATATATAATCGTGTTAGACCTACTCTAGCATATATAATTAATAACATATAAACATTTGAAATCATCGATGGATCAAATATTCATTCAAATACACATTATTGGACATGAAAAGATATTTCTATTAATATAAAATAAAGATTACAATAGAGACAACCTTTGTCGGCACGTCTACGAATCGGAGAAACTGAGTCCCCCACTTGGGCCTCCACCACTTCAATCCTCCATCTATTGATAGCAAGCTCACAAGAAAAAGGAAAGCTTGGGAAGAACACAAAAGTGCTCCAAGGGACAAAGGGATGCAGACTCAAGTATAAGCTCCAGCAACAATGGACTATAGTTCTCTTACTCTCAATTCCTCATGCCTTCAATGTATCCGAAGGGTTCCTTATAGCTCTTCAATGGGGTAGTGAAAGGTCGAATCTGAGTGATCTCAAGGCATATGGAAGGCTAGGATACAAGTCAAATCCACATCAAGGAAAACTCCAAAATAATTTGGTCTTTTGCACACATCCCGATGTATGCGGTTTTAGGGGTCAAACCCGCGTATATACGTGATAAAGGGTTTAAAAGTCGCGTATGGCAATTTTTGCATGTTTCCAGGATGATTCCAAAGTGCTCCATGACCTAGTTTAGAAAGTATTGACTTCTAGGAACATGTAGAAGTCAACTAGCATAGAGAGGGAATCTAGGATTCAAGGAATAAGACAAAAATGATTTAATTAATGTCAAATATGGGTAACTATGGGTTTATTATTCTAACAACTAATTTAATCTACATACTTTGTTTGGGCATACTGGTATGTTTTTAAACAGTTGAGATATTGAGGGAAATTCGTGGTGGTCAAAGTTTACAAATCATTCTTGAAGGGCATATAATTTATGTGGGTGGACCTATAAAACAAAGTAATCAAAGGGGATGCTTTAATGAGATGCACATGGAAAGGTACTGGCATGTGTCCTCTTTGTAAGAGTAAATCAAAGTCAATATAACATTTTCTAGTTAGATGTCGGTACTCCAAGAAGTCCTAGGAAACATCAAAGTCATTGACTAGTGGAGGAGGGGTTTGGGAAGGAAACTCAATTGGAGAAGCTCACAAAATCTAGTTTGAGGAAAAAGGTGGTTGCTAAACATAATATTGCTCCTCTTAAAATTTCTAGGCACTATGGCTAGCTAGGAACAATATGATATTCTAAGACCAATTCACATCTCCCTTGCAAGTTTTATAGAATATTTATAATGTGTATGATGCAATCATGAGCACTGTTAACACAAAAAAATGTTCACCTATCTCTACATGGTATAAACCATATAAATACATCATATTCCTACCATATTTCCCTTAATTTTGACCTTCACAATTGTATTTCCACAAAAAATGGTCCAAAACATTATTACTTACTATGGTTTACCCCTCTCTCCAAAAAAGGGTAAAAACCCCTAAAAATGGTCAAAACCCCTAAAAAGGGTTCAAAACCACTAAAAAGGGTGCAAAAACCATAAAAGAGAGAAAGGACTAGAAAAACCATAGCAAAATACCATGGGTCAGAAAACACCTAAGGTGACCACATTGGGTAAAAAAACCCTAGAACCATTCTATAAATACATTATGAAGGGCTCTTCAAAAATACATTTTTTCTCATTTTTCATTTTGTGAGTACATTGGCACACTTTTGCTCTCAGGTATTCACACACCCTTTTCCATCATCAGGCCGCCATACCATTCCCACATTGTACGTCGAGACATTCTCTGTACCCACCATTGGAGACCATTTGAGAACCATCCTATGGAGAGGCGGGCCACTTCCGAGGATGGTCACAGTGGACCACTTTACAAGAAATGAGGTATACATTTGTTTGTTTGTATTTGTTTAGTTTAGCCATTGTGTATTCAAAAAAACATTAAAAATGTTTGCTTTCTGTTACTAATCTAGTTTGTTGTTGTATTTTTCCATGAACTCTTTCTTATGATCTCATTGATTTAAGGCTGGTGTGTTAAACTAGTAGCAACAAGGAAGGTCTTCCTGCATGCATGTGTTCTTGCATGCATAAGACTTAAATTAGGAAACAAGTTGTATTTAATTTACTTTTCCTAAGTTTACTTTGGAAAATAAATTAAAGTGATCTAAATTAACTTTAGTGAACCACTAGTTAAAGTGAAAGTGAAATTAGGGTTTTTTTCTTTACCACTAGTTAAAGTGAAAGTCAAATTAGGGTTTTTGCTTTACCACTAGTTAAAGTGAAAGTGAAATTAGGGTTTTATCTTTACCTAAAGTTATAAAGAGAGGTCAATTGGTGGAGAGAACACACACACTTGTATTCCGACAGAGATAGGATACAGACAGGGAGAGAAAGTCAGACAAAGGATTTAGCTGAGAAGACGAAGGAGCGAGCAGCAAGATCATTGAGCTTCGTACAACTGTGTCGTACACTCACAAAACAGGGTGTTGAGGTTTAGCTGGGATTTGCCCAATTATTCTGCTGGGTACTGCATTCTCCAGGTTTGGGTGAATTTGCATTGATTGTAAAAGTTCCATATTTTCTCATAATAAAATCGATATATGGCTGCTGCACCGATTTTCCCATCTTGGGTTTTTCCAGGGGTTTCCATACCCAAAATAATAGTGTCATTATTGTGATGTGATTTTGTGATTTATTTCTTAGTTTTATATTCTGCTACATAGTGTAAAATATATTCATGTGTGGCTATCAGTTGATATTTTGCATGCCGCCTGTTTAGCCCTAGTTGAATATTAAAGGAAAATTTACATGGTATCAAATCTCTGGTGAGATAAAGTTGAGAGATTTGCAGCAGCAGTGATAGATCGGGGGCAGATCTATAAGAAGACATAAACCTAGAAATCCAGATCTAGGGTTTGACAGGTACACTTCACTATGGCCATGTAGTTGAGAGTTGAGGATAGACTCCAGGGTGCTCAGAACAATTCTACATGGAAAGAAAGGATCACAAGGATCCTAGATATTAGTGATGCAGAGGAGCACATTGACTCCATGAAGGTTGCACCCACAAATCAGCCAGATTTAGTAGCTTGGAAGAAGATTGATTCCAGAGCCATGCTGATTATCATGGATGGAGTGAAGGACCATATATTCCCTCACCTTTCTGGTAAGAAGACCACAACAAAGATGTGGATGGATTTGGAGAGTCTATACCAAATCAAGAATGAGAACCGGAAGATGTTGTTGCATGAGAGGATGTGCAGCACCAAGATGGCCATGGGAGAAGGAGTGGTGCCTTATCTCACAAGGCTCACATAGATAAGGGACAAGCTTAGAGTTGTTGGATCTAAGACAGTGGATGAGGAGCTAGTTTGGATAGTCCTCAATGGATTCTCTAAGCCATTGGACACATTTTTCAAAGGTTTTGTGGCTAGGGAGAAGCTCCCTGATTGGCAGAGACTATGGGATGGATTTATGTAGGAGGAAACCTACATGGGTCAAGGATCAAGCTCATCCAGTAGTGCCCCATAGATTGTAGATGAGGAGGCTCTAGCCCTTAAAGGGAAGAGCAAGGAGAAGGCAAAGAGGAAGAAGGATGGTAAGAAGAACCTTGACATATCAAAGGTCAAGTGTTTTATATACCACAAGCAGGGACACTTTGCCTCCCAGTACCCAGATACGAAGAAGAAGAGTAACACTCAGATGGCTGGATCTGTAGAGGTGGATGAATTCAGCAGGAACTTCGATGAGGAGTTTTTTTGATAGCTTGCATGGCAAGCACCAAAGAGAGCAACATATGGTACATTGACAGTGGATCATCTAGTAACATGACTGGACATAAGATATTCTTCAAAGACTTGCAGGAGGGAGGAACAGGGATCCACATTGAGCTATGTAATGATGCGCGGTATCAGGCGTGGGGAGTTGGCATTGTTTCATTTGAGAGGGAGTCTGGAAAACCCCTCAGTTTTTCTGATGTGTTATATGTTCCAGGATTGACCAAGAACCTTATATCAGTCTCCACTCTAGAGGACAAGGGATATCATGTGAAGTTCCATGACCATAAAGTGTATATCAGGCCCAAGGGGTCAGATAGGACATTGGATCAAGTGATTGGCAGAAGGAGCGAGAAAGTGTATAGATTACACTTTGAGCCTACAAAGGCTCTAGTCAACAATAACAGTAGCAGTCAGGGTGAGTTGTGGCATAGGAGGATGGAACACTTACACCATGGAGCACCGAAGCATTTGAGATAGGCAGTCATTGGAGTTACTCAGGTACAAGAGGAAAAGCATAACCACTACAAGGGTTGTGCTTTGGGGAAGAACATTAGGAATCCTTTACTACACAATGAGCACAAATCTAAGGAGCCCTTGGACTTGGTGCATTTGGATGTATGTGGACATATGAGTTTCCATTCGTTTAGTGGTTACAGTTACTGCATAACCTTCATTGATGACTATTCCAGGAAAACATGGATCTATTTCCTAAAGGCCAAGTCAGAGGTCTTTGAGAGGTTCTGAGAGTTCAAGACTCTTGTGGAGAACCAAACAGGAAAGCAGATTCGAGTGTTGAGGATAGAAAACAGGGGTGAGTACACTTCCAATGAGTTCATGGAGTATTGTTCAGCTGAAGGGATCAAGAAGGAGCACAATGTGCCCCATACCCCAGAGCAGAATGGAGTTGCAAAGCAAAAGAACAGGACTATGGTTGGAGTAATCAAGGCCATGCTATTTGATCAAGGATTACCTCTATTCCTCTAAGCCGAGGCATAAACGACTGTAGTAATATACATTCAAAATAGGTGTCCCCACACAGCCTTGGGGAGGAAGACACCAAACGAGGTCTTCATAGGCACTAGGCCAGATGTGAGTCACATTCACATATTCAGCAGTGTCTTCTATTTTCATGTTCATGCTGACAATAGGAAGACAAGAAGCTGGACCCTTCTGGAGAGAAGGATTTACTTGTTGGTTACAACGAGATTTCAAAGGCATATAGAGTTTACATTCCTGCTTGCAAGAGCATCATTGTGAGCAGGGATGACTTGCTCGATGAGGACAGGGCCTTGCAGAGATCTCTGGACTTACCAGCAGAGAAACAACCAACATAGGAATCGAGAGTCAAGTCGAAGGAGCCAAATGTACAAGTATAGGTATATACACAGCATAGGTTCTAGTGCTCAGAGGGAGTTAGGTGGATAGGATCCTTCAGCCATTAACTTGAAGGATGAGCTACAGTAGGAGACAAATATCTAGCATCCGCAACAGGTTGACACTAGGCCAAGGCCTAAGTGGTTTAGATCCATAATGCAGGATTCCAGGCAGGTAGATCCTCCACAGACATCTTTTAGACAGAGTGTACCACCAGAGAGGCTTAGTTATATGGCACTGATGACAAAGTTGATTAAATCTGAACCTTCCAGCTCCGAGGAGGGTGCACAACATGATGTGTGGTAGGAATCTATGGTTGAGGTGTATGAATCCATTATGAAAAACCAGGTATGGGAGGTTGTGCTGAGGACACAAGGGAAAAATTTGGTGGGATCCAAATGGATCTACAAGGTGAAGCATGCATCAGATGGAAGCGTGGAGAAGTACAAGGCATGGTTCATGGCAAAGGGGTTTTCATAGAAGGAGGGCATTGACTATGAGGAGACCTTTTCCCTATTTATAGGTATTCTTCCATTCGAACCATTATTTCACTAGCTGCTGAGATGGGTTGGCATGTCCATCAGATGGACACCAAGACTACCTTCCTGAACAAAGTGATAGAGGAGGAGGTGTATATTGAGCAGTCAGAGGGGTTTGATGTGGATAGTAGAGAGACGCATGTATGCAGACTGCATCAAGCTCTTTATGGGCTCAACCAAGCACCTCGAGGATTGACAGCTATCTAAAGGAGATGGGATTTCAGCAGAGTGAGGTTGACCACAACTTGTACTTATTGACAAGTGAGGTGCCTCTCATGCTAGTCCTATATGTGGATGATCTCTTTTTAAGAGGAGATGAGAGGTTGATTGGAGACTGCAAGTTGAACCGTGTAGTACAGTTTGAGATGAAAGACCTTGGGCTGATGCATTACTTTTTGGGCTTGGAGGTTTGGAAGAGAGATGGATGATTCTTCATCGGACATGGGAAGTATGCAGTATAGATCCTGAAGAGATTCAGGATGGAGGACTGCAAGCCTATGGCCATACCTCTAGTTTCCAACTGGAGGAATATTGATGCATCAGGGTTGAACAGATTTGATCCTACCTTGTATCGTCAGCTAATCGGATCGCTTATGTATCTGGTCAACACTCAACCAGACATCAGCATTGTATTCAACTCTTTGAGTCAGTTCATGGTGGACCCTCAAAGAGTGCATTGGACTGTTGCGAAGCACATACTTCGCTAGATTAGAGGTACAATGGAGTATGGATTGGTTTACGAGTTCAGGGGGAGTGTACAGTTAGCATGTTTCATGGATTTTGATTGGGCAGGATGTGTAGAGGACCAGAAGAGTACTTTAGATTGTTGTTTAAGCATTGGATCAGGGGGTCTCTTAGTTCAGCAAGAAGCAGAATTTAGTTTCATTGAGCTCGACAGAGGATGAGTACATGGAAGCCAGCATGGCTGCTTATGAGGGTGTGTGGCTGACGAATTTACTTGTAGGGTTGTTTGAGTGTGAGCTAGAGGATACATTAGTTCACTATGATAATCACAGTGCAATTAGGCTATCTAAGAATCTAGTGTTCCATAACCGAAGCAAACACATAGACATCAGATACCACTTCTTAAGAGATTGTGTTTAGAAGGGAATCATTCAGCTGGAGTACATATAGACAGATGAGTAGGTAGCAGATATTTTCACCAAGGCACTTTGCAGACATATTTTTTTGAAGTTCAGGGATAAGTTGGGGTTGCTATTGAATCCCTTCCTCATTGAGAGGGAGTGTTAAACTAGTAGCAACAAGGAAGGTCTTCCTGCATGCATGTGTTCTTGCATGCAGAAGACTTAAATTAGGAAAATAGTTGTATTTAATTTACTTTTCCTAAGTTTACTTTGGAAAATAAATTAAATTGATCTAAATTAACTTTAGTGAACCAATAGTTAAAGTGAAAGTGAAATTAGGGTTTTTGCTTTACCACTAGTTAAAGTGAAAGTGTAATTAGGGTTTTCGCTTTACCTAAAGTTATAAAAGAAAGATCAATTGATGGAGAGAACACACACACTTGTATTTTGACAGAGATAGGATACAGACAGGGAGAAAAAGTCAGATGAGGATTTAGCTGAGAAGATGGAGGAGCGAGCAGCAAGATCATCAAGCTTCATATAGATGGGTCGTACACTCACACAGGAGGGTGTTGAGGTTTAGCTGGGATTTTCCCAGTGATTCTATCGGGTACTGCATTCGCCAGGTTTGGGTGAATTTGTAGTGATTGTAAAAGTTCCATATTTTCTCATAATAAAATCTATATCTAACTATTGCATCGGGTTTCCCATCTTGGGTTTTTCTGGGGGTTTCCATACCCAAAATAATAGTGTCATTATTGTGATGTGATGTTGTGACTTATTTCTCAATTTTATATTCCGCTGCATACTATAAAAGATATTCATGTGTGGTTATCAGTTGATATTTTGCATGCACTGTTTATCCCCAGTTGAATATTAAAGGAAAATTTACAACTTTTGCATGTAACAGGGGAGAAATACCTATTACAAACATTTTGAGAATAAATTTACCAATGCAGGTTGGGTATCTGGAAATTGACAAAAAAATTCCATATGGTTTCTTAACAAAGATTTCATGGTAAATTTGGACCTATATAAAGTTTGGGGAATTCATCCACTTGACCAAGGATCCCCACTTTACCTTCACCCAATATCATGGAAATGAGTGTAACAATATGGATGAGATTAAGGCCTTACTTATCTTTATGGGTATAGCTATAGACAAAGGCATATTAGATCCAAAAATGATGATGAAAATAATGACAATGATGATAATGATGACAATGACGATGATGATGATGATTATGGATACAAAAATGATAAACCCTAACTTCTTATAAAACCCATAACCCCAAATCCCCTAACCACTTAACCCCTTAAACCCTAACCGTTAAATGTGAGCATAGTTACCATAGTGACCATAACCCCATTAAACTCTAAGCCTAACTCTTTATAAGCCCCCTAAAATCATATCCCCTAATCACTTAACGCACTTAATGCACTAAACCCTAACCCATGAGTCCCCTGTCCCCTAAGACCCCTAACCACTAAATGTGACCATAGTGACTATTTATATTATTTAACAAATTCATATGACACAATGTTATCATAATACCCCTAACCACTAAAACCCCTAATAACTAATCCTTTAACCCACTAAACATAAACCTCCTTATACACCTAACTCCTAATCCCCCTAATGTGACCTTAATGGCCATAGTGACCATAGCCCCATTAAACGGTAACCCTAACTCTGTATAAATTCCCTAACCCCAAATCCCCTAACTAATTAACCAACTAATCCCTAACCCCTAAAGCCCTTAAATTCTAATTAATGAGACCATTGTAACCATGGTGTGACCATAGAGACTATGTTATTTGCACAATTCATATATCATAATGTCACCATAAGGAACCTAACCACTAAAACCCCTACTAGTTAAGCATTGACTTATGTAGAACCTTCTATCCCAGACTATCAAGATAGGTAAAGAAAAGTCCAATCCTAATTACCTTTCGAGGTGGTTTTTTAAACCCCCCCAACTCCCCAACTCCCCAACCCCCTAATGTGACCATAATGACCATAGTGACTATAACATCATTAACCATAACCCTGACTCCTTATAAACCCCATTTATCCCCTAACCCCTTAACTAATTAAACCCTAATCGAAATAAAAATTTAATCCTCGTCATAATCATCGTCATCGATAAGGACCTAAATTTTGTCCATAAATGATAGCTCAAGCCATGAGAACCATTCCTGGTGCCCATGAAGATCCTTAGAGTACACTAAATTTTTGACCAATAACCTACATTTTTTTCATTGAACTCGAATTGGTGTAACAAACTTTAATGGACACCATATCCTACTCACATGAAAAAGTTCCCATTTATAAGGCCTATGTAGTGGCTAAGGACCCCACAAATTATGGTTCCTGAAAACTTTACTCTGGTGTTATTTGTAACCATCCATGTTGTTCTAAACCTCAAAATGGCCATGACCATATCCAACTTACATGCCAAATATTCCCCGTGGAGGGCTTGTGGTGGTAATTTGGGGCCCCACGTATGGAGCATGAACTTGAGAGGAAAATGTTACATCCTAAGACCATAGTTTTGACTATATTTTAAGACACGCATCAAGGACCATACCATATATGCAATTTTTTAAAATGATGACCATATCTCACATGTAGACTAGATATTTTCTATGCAGATTCATGTTATGTGATGATCAAGGGCATCGTGATGGTCCATGACCTTGTGAACAAATTGTGTAAACTTAGGCCATAAATTTAAACCCTATACCATGATGTGGGCCAATAGATCCATTATCAATGTTAAAAATATCAAAATACAAACATATCCCACTTGTAGTTGAAATAATATTCCATCCATAGAGATTATGTGTTGTCTCAAGGCCTTACTACGCGTCACTCATGAACCACATTGTTACATGTAGACTAGATATTCCATATGTAGTTGTTATGTGGTAGTATAGGTTAACATGCATGGACCGCCAACCCCATTTAAAATAAACGTGGAATAAGACCCTAAATTTAGTTCACGGGCTATGTTTTAGGCCATAAGAATAATCCTTATCAATGTTACACATATTGAAATGGCCACCATATCTCACTTGTAAGGTAAAGTAATTATGTCTAGGGACCTACCTAAGGACCATGAGACCATAAGGTCACCTATAATTTTTCTTATACCATGGAATGGTCCTCAATATCCATCCCTAGTGTTCTCCTCTCCAATGTGGTGGCCACATATCACACGTAGGCTAAGGATTCCCTACATATTCCCTGTACGATGACATGGGTTACCATGCAAAGACCATGATCCCCATTAACAATTTTTTTATCCCAACAACATGGGTTTTGGTGTCAAATGATGGATTAATGACCAAGAGGAATCCATAAAGTGAGAAACCTATAAATGGCCACCATATCCATGTAATAGGGAAAACATGGGCTAGGGCCTCATGGATGGCCTATGTATAACTCGAAATCCACATGTTATGGACTAAAAATATGGATCTTCACCCTGGGCCATGATTTGGGTCATGAGAACCATCCTTGGTGTATTAAACGTAGCTTCAAATGTTACACGACATCTTACTCACATGCCATATATTTCCTATGCATGGCCTATGTTGTGGCTTAAGGCCCCACACATGACATGTAAGGGTTAGAGATAGATTCCATGGATTAGAACCTAGGATTTTGGACCAAACTATGCCATAATCCCCATGAAACATATCAAGTATTTCAAACCTTGAAATCACCACCATACCAAACTCAAAGGCCAAAGGTTATGTACTAACAACATGTGTGATACCCCAAGCGATGAAACATGGCATGTGAGCTCCATAGAAATAAATGTTATGGCCTAGTACCTCACCTTTTATCCCTAGAACATGGCATGGGAATTGAGAACCATCCTTAGTATGTTAATTCTCAAAATTATGGACATATCTCACACACATGTTAAAAATTTCCTATACAAGGAATGTGTATTTGTTTGGGGAACTACATGACCCATCGGACCTAGAAGAGGCGATATGAACTTAGGCCCTAGATGTTAATCTCAAATTATGGTCTAGTTAGAAAAAACTCTTCATGGTGTTATACATCCCAAATTGACCACCATATCCCACTCACAAGCCAAAATTTCCCTCTATAAGGCCTATTTGATTGACTCAAGCCTTGCGCATAGTTAGGGGCCATTTGTGGGTAATTGTGGGTAAATAAAGGGTAATTAGGGGTTAATAATTAGTGATAATTTAGGGGCAATTTGTTGTCAATTATGGGTAATTAAGGGTCATTTAGGGGTAATTACTGGTAATTAGGGGTTAATAAGGGGTCAATTATGGGATAATTAGGGGCTAATTAGTGGTAATTAGGTCAATTAAGGGTTAAACAATGGTAATTAATGGTACTTATGTGTCAATTATAGGTAAGTAAGGGCCATTTAATCCTAAGTGCTTAGATAAAGTAGTGGTTAATGGAAATGATGTTGGGGATTTATCTATGTTCAGTCAAGTGTTGTCCTCAATGCTTGATTAACTGTGGATGCTTTTGTATGAAAGACTCATCTTCCCAAGTCAAATATTCACTTGGTAAGTTCTTCCACTTGATGATGTACTCACTAATAGCCTTCATTTGTAGTTGTTTGGTCCTTGTTTCAATTATTTTTTTAGGTTCTAGTATGAATTTTACTTGTTCATCAAGATCCAACAAGATCATTTGAATTGGGATTTTGTCTCCTCTTACCTTATTTAAGCATGAAATGTGTGTGTGGGTGTGTGTCCTCGAAATTTGATTCCAAGTTATGTGAGAAAAGCATTTCCTAAAAGAAGGAAATTGGTCACTATGAAGAACACGCATAACTTTATGAACACGATGATAATTAATCATGATAAATACTTACATAAATATGCATAACTTGAGTTAAAAAATGATAATAAATTTGAGGGTTAAAAGAAACTAATCTCCCCGTAATTGAACAATTTTTGGAAGATCTCGAATTTGTGATGAAGGATTTGTTGTCATTATGCAACCTTCCATTGATGTAGAAGTGGCATAAAATGGATAACGTGAGAAGAACATTGATTCAAATAAATGTTTTTTTACCATAGACACTAAGGACATCATTGGTACACCTTAGATTTACAACCATAATCTCAATGGCTTGAACCATACTCCTTAAAATTCAAAGGATATTCATGGGATTAAAGTTTATGTGAGGGGTATTATACATCTAATTAATAAATGTGGGTTGAATGTGTTCAATCCTCTTATAAATATTTGCAAAAGTATATTATTTGAACAAGACGTAGATCAAAGGTGTTAGGTTAATAAATTCTATAATCACTTTATTATGTATTAGGAATTCACTAAATTCTAACATAACTTTATTAAGTATTGGGTTAATAAATTCTATCATCACTTTATTCAGTATTAGGTTACTAAATTCTTTCCACCATCACGTTATTCAGTGTTAGGTTACTAAATTCTAAAATCCCTTTATTCTATATTTTGACCTTGGACTGTGTCTAAATTCATCATAACCATCCTCAATGTGCCAAACTCAAAATGGCCATCATATCTCGATCACATGACAAGGATTCCCTTTGCAGAACCTATGTGGTGTCTAAGGGACACAAGGGTGTCTCATGAGCCCCATAGAAAAATATTTGGTATAATACCCTACATTTCAGCTTTGAACCACATCATAGGAACTAAGAACCATGTCTAGTTTTTTAAACTTCAAAATAAGCACCATATCCAATTTCTAGGCCAAACATTCCCCGCTAATATGGTGGTTTGGGACCACACACATGGACCATGACATCCATAGTAAAATGATACAATGAAGGGTCCTAACATTTTTATTATACCATGGAATGGTTCTCATCATCCATTCCTAGTGCACCCCTCCTCAACGTGTTGGCCATAACTCATATGTAGGCTAAGGATTCCCTACAATGGCACCATGCCATCATGTGGGTTACTATGAAAATAACATGAGCCCCATAGACAAATATTATATCCCAACAACATGGGTATTGATATCAAACCATGGATTAGTGACCAAGAAGTGTTTGTGATGTGACAAACCTCAAAATGATCACAATATCCCTGTCACTAGGAAAGGATGGGCTAGGGCCTCATGGATAGCCAATGTATAACCAAAAAGCGGAATGTTATGGACTAAAACTTTGATATTCACCCTAGAACATGAATGGAGTTATGTGAACCATCCTTGGTGTACCAAACCTTTAAATGTGACACCGCATCTTACTCACATGCCAAATATTTCCTATGCATGGCCTATGTTGTGGCTTAAGGCCCGTCATGTGGCATCTAAGGATTAGAGATATATTCCATGGATTTAGAACCTAATATTTTACACCAAAATATGCCCTTATCCCCAAGATACATATCATTCCTTCCAAACCTTGAAAACACCATAATATCAAACTTGGAGGCCAACGATGATGTATTATGGGCATGTGTGATGCTCAAAGTGACTAAACATGGCATGTGAGCTCCATAGAAATATATGTTATGGCCTAGTGCCTTTCCTTTTATCCCTAGACATGGCATGGGAATCAAGAACCATCCTTGGTATGTTAATTCTCAAAATGATGAACATGTCTCACTCATGCTAAATATTTCTTGTGTAGGGCATGTGTGGTTGTTTGGGGTGCTACACATGACCCATGAGGCCTGAAGGAAACTGTATGAACTTAGGCCCTAGAGTTTAATCCAAAACCATGGCCCAATACTATAAAATTATTCATGGTATTATACATCAAAAAATTGCCACCATATCTAACTCACAAGCCAAAAAATTCCCTATGTAAGGCCTATGTGATGGACTTGGGCCCTATGCAAAGTTGGGGGTCATTTATGGGTAATTATGGGTAAATGGAGGGTAATTAAGAGTTGATAAGTGATCATTTCAGGGTAATTTGTTGTCAATTATGGGTAATCAAGGTTCATTCAGGGGTAATTATTGGGTAATGGGTTGTGGTAATTAGGGGTTAATAAGGGGTCAATTAGGAGGTAGTTAGTGGTAATTAGGGGTAATTATGGGTTAACCAGGGGTAATTGCACCGAGAGGCGCTCTACAGCCCAGTATGGGGGAGATCTTGTCACGTGATGTAACGTTATTAACGTTTGTAACATGTCGGCAAAAAATAATAGTGATAATGAATATAATGGGAGAGATCTTGTAACGTGATGTAAAGTTTGTAACATGTCGGCAAAAAATAATAGTGATAGTGAATATTATGGGGGAGATTTTGTAACACAAAATAAAAAATAATATCACTTTCTTAAAGTTATTTTTATTAATAAAAAATAAATTTTATAATAAGCCAAAATAAATGTTGGCCACAAAAACAATGTAATATAGGGGAGATGTTGTAATCTTCCTACCTAACAAAATAATAAAAAAGTAAAAATTTAATTATCCGTAAAAAATATGTGGGTCAAGAAAAAAAAGAAAAAAATGTTGGCCTTGCACATGGTTTTAAAACCATGTGCAAGGCATTCTAAACAACTCATGGTTTTATTGTACATGGTTTAGGAGGGCCTTGCAAATGGGTTTAAGACCATGTGCAAGGCCTCCTAAACAACCCATGATTGTAGGAGGGCCTTGCATATGGTTTTAAAACCATGTGTGGGGAAATGATGCAATGTTCGTTCCTAACAAAATAAAAAATAATAAAAAATATTATATGGCGGCCATAAATAAGATTAAATATTAATAATAATAAAAATATATGTGGACCTTAAATAAAAATATGTGTCTTTTGGTTTGAATCAAATCAATGGATACCTAAGAAAAGGTTTGCACCTCGAGAGATCTGATCCATCTCGGCGCTTGATAGAGCCTAGGATTTGGATCTACATTGGTTATGGGTCAATTATAGGTAAGTAGGGGCCATTTAATCAAAAGGGATTAGCTAAACTAAGGTTTCCCATGATGTTGTGTATTTAGTTAGGTTCATGGTAGCATGCGCTCATTTTGAATCCTTATGTGTGAGGTACACTAGTCTACATCGATGGGTTTACTAGGGAATATGCCATTTGTGAATGTTTAGAAGAATCCCTTGGCTTTTTCAACGGGGTTTTTTTTCTAAAGGAGTAGGGAACATTTAGAGGTTATCAAGGGATAATTAACGGTAAGCATGGATTATTTAGGGGTAATTAGTGGTCAAGTAGGGGTCATTTAGGTGTAATTAGTAGTTAGTTGGGGCTAATTAGGGGTCCATTATGATGTTAATTATGGGTCAATTATATGGTAAGTAGTGTTTAATTGCAATACTCTTAGAGATGATGGATATTGAGAACATAATTGAAAAATATATTTAGGGACAATCCTTCTAACCCCCTCTCAAAAAGTCATGAAAATTGAACTTTTGACAATGTTCTTTAAAATATCACCTCCAAAAGTAAAATTCTCTTGGCTTTTGGGGGTGGAGGGGGGGGGGGGGGTTAGAAAAATTCCTTGAAACATATATTTAGAGGTGGTCTTTTTAAAACCCCATCCAAAAGTTCAATTTTCAACACTTTTGAAAGGGGTTTTTTAAAAACCACCTTGAAAAATATCTTGAGGGTGGGTGTTCAAAAAACCCCTCAAAAATTCATGAGAATTGAAATTTTGGGGGGCATTTTGACAACACCTGCCCCCAAAAGTCTAATTCTTGTGACTTTTAGTGGGTGCTTTATAAAAAATGCCTTCAAAAACACCTTTAGGGGGGGTATTTCTAAAACCCCCTCTAAAATTCCCGATAACTGGACTTTTGGGGGCGATTTTTGAAAAAAATCCCCTAAAAGTCAAATTATTAGGATTTTTAGGAGGGGGAGGGGGGTTTAAGAACCGCCCCCAAAAACCTTTTTTTTGGGGGGGGAGGGTTTAGCAAACTGCCTCAAACAAAACCGCCCTAAAAATGGTGATTTGTTGTAGTGACAGAGCAATAACAATAAACAATAAACAAGATGCAAATATTAAAATACATTACAAGAGAGACACATAGATAAAGTGGTTCACCCAACATGGGATACACCCACACATAAATTTCTAGCCCTTTATTATTATATCATCTAGCAAAATGAAAGGATACAACCTACAACAAGCCTGTTGCACTTCCTCTTCACTCTCTCATAGTCTCTTTCACACAATCACAGAGATTGTTTTTACAATGCTACAATATAATGCACAAATGTATTACAATGCCTTCCTTCTATAAAGGGAATAACATGGGAAAATACCATGGGATTCCCAAAACCATGAGCCTGCAAATCACCCATTATTGACCCTGGACCCCCCTGATGATTGTAGTGCAAGGAGGAATTCCCCCACCCCCCCATCAAGTGCTAGGATCCAAACACAACTTAAACAATAACATCTCTAAATCAGGAAGATCGGGCTCCACAACCAACCATTTCTACTATGTTTTCCTATTATCTAATGGTTTCATCTCTAAAATTTATAGATTCCAACTTGGAATGACTAATTTATATAGATATTGAGATTGCCACTTTGAGAATTTTGGAATATCTATTCATATCAAAAACCCCAAATGCAATTTTATTTAAATACCACAAAGTCTTTAACGTATACACTATGAGACTAACATCTTGGGGTTTAATAAACTCCAAATCAATTAAATTATTAAACACTGAAGATAGATAATGAGATTAACACCTTGAATATTTTGAAATATATTTAGGCATATAAGATAGACCCAAATCAATTTCATTTAAATGGAAGACTATACCACCATGACAATGCCCATATTGATTCCATTTGACATCTAAAAATCAGATAACAAATTTAAACCAAATAAAAAAAGAAATTTTAGCTTCATTGTGATTTATACCTTGCATTTTTTATAATGAGACTGTGTAATCAATGTTTACTATCATTGAATAGACTATTTCAATTTCAAAATATACTCTGCTTTATTTACAATTTTTTTCCAATATTTTTGTGTTCACTCTTAGGTAGAAACATAGAATTTTGAATAATGGAAATTGTACTCTTAGCACCTCAAAAATTCGTGTGGTTACGTATTGATTCTTTTCCTAGTTATATTAGCCCTTCCTTGCTTAGCTCCCCCTAAACTCCTAAAGAATCTACCAGCCATCCATGGACTACCAACGATTTTGAGATGCAAGGAAGGGTTTCCCGATTGCATTTGAAATACAGTTCTAGGCAGACGAGCTAGAGGATGGTGAGGTATTAGAAGGTGGTATTGAATGTCGACATGATGGAACGTCGAAGGTGATTGTGCATGAAGAGATTCCAATAGGAGGGCAGTTGTGTTGGAAATATTAATTACTCGCAAATATACATCACGTCTCAACCGACTCAGTCAAAGTCCATAGAAGTACATTAATGTCAATCAGTTTTCCAGGTTGAGAATTTCATGCCTCACCATATTTAAGAAGTCGAACTATATTTCTAAAGTTAAGTTCTTAAGTAGAAATTAATTACAATCTTTAATGTTAGTCAGTAGCTTCAAGAGAAGCAAAAATCTTAGTCTCTGTATATGTAGAAGAAGAAGAAGAATGAGAAACAGAGTGTGTGTAAGCGAAGTAGTGGAGAGAGAGAAGAAGTGAGTAAGAAGAAAATGAGAAGAAGAAAAAGTCTGAGAAGAATTCAAGAGCTCAAGATCATGTGTTATGGAATGTGTTGAGAGCCCAAGCTATAGTAAAAGATGAAACATCCAAGTAAATTTCCAAGTATGTAAATGCGGTTTTTCTTCTTTTGTTATGTCACGATGATATAAACCCATATTTTATGGTTAAATGCATGTCTTATTTATGCCACACATATTCTACATAATTACTTGTGTGAATTTTATTTACATTTACCATTTGTGAAAGACACAAAGAATCCACAAATATTTCACCATGTAAAAGTTTGAGTTTTAACGCATAGTGCTCGACACAAGTCTTACTTAAATATTTTGATTATATGATATTGTGAGCTTGTCGCAATAAAGTTGTGTCGAGGTTTATCCCAATTTATGGGTTGGTGAAAAGTGTTTTTCATATTATAAATCAATAGACAAATAAATCTCCTTTTATAAAGTCTCGTTAAATAAGGTATTGTCAAAGTGGAAGTTGGTCGCAACCAAAAGTGTGCCGTGGTAAAAGATCGTCAAAATCAAGTGGGTGTCTCTCAAGGTAAAAGTGTGTTTAGTTAAAAGTTTATAAAAAGTGTGTCAACCAAAAGTGAAAGTTGAGTCTTGTCGTAGTGAATTCTGTCATAGTAAATCCCCGTCGCAGTAAAACCTTGTCGTAGTAAAATCTTGTTGCATGTATTTTCGTCGAAGTTACCCCGTTCAAGTAAAAGGTAGGGTTTGCTAAGGTAGTGTATCGTAGCTCCAAAAGTAAAGAAAAGAAAATTATTACTGTGCAGTAACTCAAGTTAACTGTCGCAACTCTCCTCTCCACAGCCCCCCAAGAAGTTGTAACAAAAAATGTTGGCCCTGACAAAGCGAAGGAACGACTGCCGTAGTATTTTTCGAAAATTGCAATCGAAAAAGGGCCAAATAGTTGGCCCTTTAGCCAATGCCTTAGATCGTTTCCATTGTATTGGGTTTTTTTTGTCTTAGTTATTGTTGTCATTATAAGTATTGTATTGTTTTTTTTGTCTTAGTTATTGTTGCCATTATAGGTTGTTAACTATTAGTTTCTAGAAACATTAAGTAGTTTCCAAGGTTTTGTACATTGTTTGGCTTTTCCAAGGTTTTGTACATTATTTGGCTCTTGCAACTAGTAAAACAAGTAGGTCTAATTTTGAAATTGCATATGTTTCATTATGGTGTTGAGTAACTTGAGTTAGAGTCGTTAGAGGTGTATGCAGTTGAACATATTTCAATTCAACTATGCAATCCTTGCTATAAGTGACGCGTCTCCAAACCCCTAATTCACATCCCATTCCATTGCCTATTAATATATCAAAATCACTGTAAATCTTCGAGACGAAATTTGTTCGTTATATCTTTAGCTTGAAATTTGAAGAAGGATGATAATATTGATTCACCTGTATCACAAATCAGATTGTGATTGATGGAAGGTATTTGTCACATGTTAAGCTTCTCCCAAACAAGCGGGAGGGCGGCTCCCAGTAAATCGGAGAACAACCTTTCACACGGATCTGAGCACATCTTCCACGAAAAACGAACATTCCATTCGTTCACAAGACTCGACTTTCCATGGATATCGTGAAATGCTCGAGATTATATGTCGGAATATGCTTATTGTGTCGCAAATTCATTTTTTCTTTAAATTCGGTGAATTTTTTATTATTATATAAAATCGTTCTATTGAAATCGTGAATGAAATTTTATTTTCATGATTTTAAAACTTTGGAAAAATCGTATTTTTCCATTGTCAAAATTGTGGTTTTTTTCCGTCGAAGTACCGAACAAAATGAATGTTTGCGACCTAAAACATCGAACGTTTTTTAAGGAAATGAAGGGGATGGAATTTAGAGGAAGTGTGTCGGTGCATCGGATACGACGAACAGGAGATCTATGAATCCCGCTAAATTTGGCGGAGCTAGAAACGGAAAGATAATGCTCCATCTCCGCCGCCTCCAGCGGTCATTTGCTCCCGATCTGTTAGGATTCGGGTTGGAATGTGTCTCTGGAAGCAGTACAGGTGTTAGCAGTTATGCGAATAAACCTTCCTATTTTGAGCGCCACTCTTCTTACGTGTCGTTAAAATTTCACTCCCGTCTGCCAACGCGAGATAAAGCCGGTATCCGATGCTTACCCATTTATTCATTCTCACTGTTATGTGATCATCCTCGATTCTGCTATGGCTTCATTTCTTATTCTTGCCCCAAATTCGTAAACTCAGCTAATTTGGCACTCAAAATGTTCAGAAACGCAGGGGTTTATATCACCGGGTCCCTCTGACAATTTCATCTTTCGCATCACTATCGGGATACGAGGAAAAAAGTGTAAATTTGGGAGTTTGCTGAGAAGAAAAATCAAATTCTGGTTGGACTCAGGTGTCTCTACATCTCTACAATGTGAGTATGAAAATAACTTAACTTCTCTTAGATATTAACCCTAAATTTAAAGATTCAACATTTCTCTTAGATATTAACCCTAATTTTAAAGATTCAACATTTCTGCCATTGTTGTTCAAGATTCAACGGTTAACATTGCTGCAATTCTTGTTTAACAACAGTCTCCTATCTCTACCGCTGTAAAATAATATTTCTACTAACTTTTCCATTATACAATACAGTTTCATAGGTTAATCTTTATTCTGTATTTCTGAATCTTTAATCTTCTGAAACAACAGTCACCTATTTCTGCTGCTATAAAATCTTATTTTTCGTCATTTCGTCATTCTCGTTTTTTTTTCATTCACGCAGATATACATTTTTGGAATTGTTGTTCTGAGCAACTTTTTGAAATCACTTCTTGATATGAAAATAAATTACTTCATAAATCTTCTTTAATCAGTTAATTATTGTCATATTGTAGCTTCTTGAAATAACTTCTGCTAATCTTTTTATGCAACCACAGGTTGATGAAGAAGATGTCTAGCAAAGGCGGCACTGGTCAGGCCTGTGCTGCATGTAAGTACCAGAGGAGAAAATGCTCTCCAGAGTGCCCGCTGGCTCCTTATTTTCCTCCTGATCAACCCAAACAATTCTTGAATGCGCATAAGCTGTTCGGTGTGAGCAACATTTTGAGGATCCTAAAGCAGCTTCCGAACGACAGCCAGAAGAGCGATGCAATGAAATCCATAGTGTACCAGGCTAATGCCAGGGAGAAGGATCCTGTTCATGGCTGCTTTGGAATAATTGTCATGCTTCAAACCCAGGTGGAGAGATTGAGAGAAGAACTGGAGCTTGTAAGAAGTCAAGCATTGTTTCTGGAACAGTACTACCAAAATAGGGCTGACCTATATGATATGAATTTGCAGCCTCAACAACAGCAGCTTCAATCCCTTGGTAACGGTGGCTGCCTACCTTCACCTTGGATTTATCCTTCTTCATATTCACCATATGGCGGTTACGATGGAGTACAGGGACAGGGTATTTATCGGCAATGTAATTTGAAACCTAATAACAATTTGCTTGAATTTGAACACAGACAGGTTTATAGCGACTGTAAAGAAGCCTATGAATCTAGGTGTGTTAAATTCTGTTTTCTATTTTTTCTGTTTTCTGTTCTTTCTGAGTTCAATAATCAAGTCCCGACTTCTAAGACTGGTTTGCTTGTGACGGATGATGCAGTGCGGAGTCTTCGATGAAAGATCACCAATCTTTGGATCATTCTTTGGATCCTGTGGCAGATCATGAGCAGCTCAAGAGTGCAGCAGCATTGTTCACACTCACCAATCAATACAACTAGGGTAAAGCGGTCGGAAAAACATATAAGAAGACCGTGGTTGGAAAAACATGAGCAGAAATATCCAAATTGTACAGGTAGAGTAAAAAGTAGTTAGAAAAATATGATTAGAAAACATCCAAATCCTGACATGTTTATTAGTGAGTGCATAGAAGAAGACATTTATTAACAAAAAACTTCCGTCAGCGATATCTAGAAAATGTACTGATGCCCATCTAGAACCACATATTTACTAGATTCTCTGGAAAAATTTGGTTCTACATGGGCATTAGACCTTCCGAAATAACTGAAACTGTAAAGACGAATATATCGCTCACGGGAATGCAATCCTGTGTGTAGAAACATTTTTGTTGCAGGTCATGTCTTCAATTTCATTTTTGTTGAAGTCACTTCGACCATCAGTCGAAGAGATGGGTTGTATTTAGATGTGGCGTATCGATTTTATAAAAGTAAATCCTTACATTATGATCATTTTGTATACGACAGGCTCATTTTATGTCTAGTCGATTTTTAGATTTTATCAGTTATAATCATTTTCATCATTGTGCAGCCTGAAGACATCTTTGCACATGCAAATGTTTGAGGATCTCTGATATTGTCATCTTTAAGAATGGAGGTGGTTATGACTTTCATTTGGCGCATCTTTTTATTCCGTTAAAGAAACTATTCAACTAGCGATTGAAGATAATTAAAATTATATTTGTCTTAAAACAAGAACATAGTGATGAGAATGCGTTTAATGTTTTTTTTCTCCTTAACATTGTCTTAAAACAAGAACATAGTGATGAGAATGCGTTTAATGTTTTTTTTCTCCTTAACATTGACATTCTAACAAATCAATTTCACTTTACTCACTTTCAGAACCTCATATTAATTCCTTCACTCTATACCTACCATTCCTTAAAAATGTGGTTTACCATTTATTAGAGGGCTACCTCAAACTGAATCAAGGTATGGTCAGCTCATCAATCACAACATTTATTACAAAGGACTCCACAAGAGCAACATGTCACTTAGAAGAGTAGAACCTGGGTAGGGAGGGTAACATTCGTTCCTCCCAACCACCCAAACTACATCCATTTGACATATACCTACCATTCCTTATTATTACTGCATACAAAAACATCAAAACTATCCATAAAACTATCCATATGAAAGACGTTGACAACTTAAAAACATACATAAACACACTCATTCTCTATGTATATCGTTTATGATTTCTTACTTGTTTCTAAATTTTTAAATCTATATTTTTACTTGGTTTTGTTTTTGGTTTCTAAATTTTTATAACTTCATTATAATTCTAATTTATGAATTGTAAATTTATATTCTTACTTGGTTTTGTTTTTGGTTTCTAAAATTTTAAATCTATATTTTTACTAGGTTTTTTTTTTTTGTTTTTAAATTTTTATAACTTCAATACAATTTTAATTTATGAATTGTAAATCTTAAATGAAATTCTAATTTATTAAATAATGTTAAATGTTAATTAGATATTGATTTTATTTTTCTTACAATTTTCTTCTAGTTAAAAGAAAATATTTCTTCTTTAATTGTTCCTCTATTCCAAGTCTGAGTTTTTATATCTACTTTTGGTTCTTGTAATACAATAGGGAAAATTCAAGAGCCCTTGGAGGCCATCTCGATACATACACATGTCAGGCTAGCAGACTTCCCACAACATCAAACTCAACCAAAAGGGAGAGGCTAGCAGACTTCCCACAACATCAAACTCAACCAAAAGGGAGGATGTACGCGACTGTTTAAAGAACAGTTAAACAGCTGCGTATGTACGCAACTTTTGGCCAAAAAGCTGCATGTATACATGGATTTTGGCCAAAAACCTGCATGTATACATGACTTTTGGCCAAAAATCCACGTATGTACGTGACTTTTGGCCAAAAACCTGCGTATACAGAGAAGAGAATGGTAAAAAGCAAGCCAAGGGTCAAACCAATAAAGGGGAGTGTCAATGGATGAACATACTATAAAATGCAACACAAAAACAAGGAGAAACAAAGAGCAAGTCAAGAATATCAAGCACACTATGCCCCCAACCCCAAAGAAAAACAAGAAACTTCCTTAGTATGGTCGCCAATTCTGTTACGGAGAAAACTGCAGAAATCAATCCCTTCCCCATATGCAAGAGAAATACAACATCTAACACTAAAGGATCTCGAAACATACCTTATTCCGAACGGTTATAGTAGATCTTTTTACAATCCCGCTTGCGTTATCAATTTACTCTCAATAGCAGTAAACAAGGCAAGCATGCTATATAATATAGTGTCATGCTTGCTCTAGCGTATATAATCAATGATACATAAGCAATTAAACACATCCATGGATTCAATATTCATTTAAATGCATATCATTGGACATGAAAAGTTATTTCTATTAAGTAAATCAGAGATTACATAAGTGACAACCTCTGTAGACACGTCTGTGAACCGAAGAAACCAAGTCCTCCACGTAAGCCTCCACCACCTCAATCCTCCATCTCTCGATAGCAAGCTCACAAGCAAAGGCAAGCTTGGGAAGAACACAAAGTGTTCCAAGGGACAAAGGGTTGTAGACTCAAGTATAAGCAAGCTACGGCAACAATGGACTATAGTTTTCTTGCTCTTCAATTCCCTTTTTCTCAATGTATCCAAAGGGTTCCTTATATAGTGCTTCAATGGGGTAATGGAAGGTCAAATCCAAGCGATCTCAAGGCATATGGAAGGCCAAAAAGACAAGTGACTCAGATCCATATTAAGGAAAATTCCAAAAACATTTGGCCTTTTGCACACATCCCGATGTACGCGGGTTTAAGGGTAATATCCATGTATATATGCGAGAAATGGATTAAAAGTCACGTACAACAAATAATGAGTGTTTTTAGGGATGATCTTGGAAATATCAAAAGTACAAAAATATTCCATGGGGTCCAAAGAATCTGCATAGGGACAGGGAACGCCATAAAAGTGTGATCAACCATGTGTGGTAAAATCAGCTATAACACATGGTACTAAGTAGATTATTTCTCTAACAACCCCCCCCCCC